>JAUCMX010000014.1:13622560-13652560 GCA_033459395.1 Hemibagrus guttatus | reverse complement strand
TATGTAAACCCCACCATAAGGGATGTCCTCAGGGAGAAGGGCTTTCTTTACCACATCCAGGAAGTCTGTCATTATAGGGTTTGTCATGAACACATGATGTCTTCTTTAAAGTTCCGATCGTGTCTGGGGTGGTTTATTGAATTTGTTAATGATCCTGGGTGAAGGCGGATAGACTTGGTCACTCAGTTCAATTTGATGTTTTAACATAACACTCACTCAGTTCAGTTTTGTTTTAACATAACACTCACTTTTTTTGCACGTGGGTGGAATTGAGTTGATGTTTAGACGTCATGAGCAACAATGTTTTTGCATCGTTCCATCAGATTTGTTATTGTGGCTTGTTACTGACAGAATACACTGGTGTTGGAGTTTTGATTTGGTGTGATTCAGGTTTGTTATGACAGTCACAGAAATTCCTCTTCAGTCAAGGGAAAAGTTGTTGTTCAGCTCATGACTAGTCCACAGTCTTGTGATCAGAAACTTACTGTAGGGGTTTATTGTTCTTATGTCATCGCTGTTCAATTGTTCTTCTAAGTTCAGCACTCTCCCTCACACGTATAGTCACCAGTGTGCACTTAAGATCCTGGGTGTGATGATTAAAGTCCTTCTCCCTGAGGGCATCCTTATTTTCCTCTACATAATGGAAATCTTACAAAATAGTCCTTTCCTAAGAGGCCTGTGTCGTACCAGTGCGCCAGCGGACCTACAATATGATAATACAAGTGAACTGTTTCGCATATCGACCTTCGCAAAGTTCCCCTCCACAGCACCAGTGACTGAGAGAAGTCTTGCCCGTGCTGGGTTTTTTTACACTGGCCTAAGTGATCGAGTCCAGTGTTTCCGCTGCAACGTCACCGTTGACAACTGGCAGTCTGGAGAATGTCCAGCCGAGAGGCACAAGCAAATGTCCCCCAACTGCACTTTCATTCAGAGCTTGCCTTCCACTGCCAATCTCCTGTCCTCCTCCCATTCAGCCTTTTCACCTCTCCGCAATGCTACTATCTTGCAACTAAACATTCCAGCAGCCACTTCAGCTTCAGGCCCAACAGATGAGCAAGCTGGGTATCTGAACATGAGCAACCTTGCCCCCTCCAGCCCTCTGTCATCTCGTGGAGTGGAAGACATGTCCCATCAGAGGCCACCTGCTTGCCACAATCCCAGTATGCGACGTGAGCAGGATCGCTTAGACACCTTTCAAAACTGGACGCTTGCTACAATCACCCCTGCTGAGCTTGCCAAGGCTGGTTTCTATTATCTCAGCCAAGGAGACAGAGTGGCTTGCTTCAGCTGTGGTGGGCACCTGAGCAACTGGGAGCCTGGAGATAGGGCCTTATCTGAACACCAAAGGCATTACCCTAATTGCCGCTTTGTCAGAGGCGACCGAGCTGATAACATCCCAATATCTAGTGGTTTGACCAATGTGTCCAACCCAGTAATGCAGCAGTGTGATGAAAGGCTGCTTACATTTATTAACTGGCCTGCAAGAATACCTGTACGCCCAGACCAGCTAGCCAAGGCTGGTTTTTACTACGTTGGTGAGAACAATAGAGCTTTCATTAATTTTCGTTTCTTTTGTATTTGTTCAGCATGATATCTAAGAAACATTGTTTGCTTGTTCGTAGGCCGTAATGATGATGTAAAGTGCTTCTGTTGTGATGGAGGACTCAGATGTTGGGAATCAGGAGACGATCCTTGGGTTGAACATGCTAAATGGTTTCCAAGGTAAAGTGATTTTGTCTCTCAAGCTCTCTTTCTATTTAGTTAGTGTTTTTTGTGGCTCAAACTTCCTTATTAAATCGCTTTCTGCTCTAGGTGTGAGTATCTTTTGCAAGAAAAGGGGCAAGAGTTTGTTCATCAGATCCAAGCCAGATTTCCAAGATTGTTTGAACAGGTATATCACGGCAAAGAAATCTGTATACTGGCTCCTTTATAACATTGTATTACCACAGGAGATCAATCTTGGTTCTTAATTTTTATCTCCATAGCTGCTGAACAATGGAGACTCAAGGGAATTTGTTGATCCACCTGGTAAGTAAAGAATATGAAGAATTCCATGCTGTTATAGCAAATGAATTGGCACCTGCACAATCAGGATTGAGAATTCAACAGCACGGTGGTATAAACGAATGTTATTTGTGTCTCTAATTATTTTCTGTTCATTTGTATTAGTAGTTGTACATTTGGGTCCAGGAGAAGAGCGCTCAGAAGATGCTATAATGATGAACACACCTGTGGTGAAAGCAGCCTTAGAAATGGGCTTTGAGCGCAGTTTAGTGAAACAGACTGTCCAAAGCAAAATTCTCACTAGTGGAGAAAACTATAAAACTGTCCAGGAACTGGTGTCTGACCTGCTGAGTGCTGAGGATGAAAAAAGAGAAGAGGAACGAGAAATGTTTGCAGAGGCAATGGCGTCAGGTGTGTCTTCACCTTCATGCCGGTTCATTTGCCAGTTCAAATCCAGTGTGGCAAATATCAGTGTGTAACTTTTCCTTTTTTGTTTGTAGATGGATTTACATTTTTGAAGAAGCACCATGCTGCCTTGACACAGCGTTTGAAAAGCGTCCAGAGCCTAATGGATCATCTGTTGGAGGAGAATGTCATTTCACAGAAGGAGTACGACACCATACGCAACTGCACGTCAGTCAAGCAGCAGACGGGTCAGCTCATCGACTTGGTCTTGTCAAAGGGGAATGCAGCAGCAGAGGTGTTCCGCAACTGGATCAAAAAGAATGATGTGTACCTCTTAAGAGAGCTCATGGGTATTTAAACGTTTTTATTTTTTTTACTTATTTTTTTTTTGTCTGTAAATTGAGTGTTCAGTGTGTTTTGTCTCTGTAAAACTGTTATAGTTGACATTATAGCAGGTAGGAACACATAAAGGGGATCCCTCTTAAAAAAAAAACAAAAAAAGGCGATGCCCAAAGGACATTTTGTAGATTTTTATTTATTTATTTATTTTTTTTTTAAGTATGCAGGGAGAATTCCACAAAAAACATACACCACAGCATATTACTGACAATCCATTTTATGTTCTTTTCGCTGCAATTTCAGCCCAGACAAATGAAGCTGTATCACCGAGTCAAGATCTTTCAGGTATCCTCAAATATGAGAGTTTTTTTTTTTTTGTTTGTTTGTTTGTTTTTAGTCTTTTGGGGTTTTTTTTTTGTTCAGTTTGTAGCTTTTTCACTAAGGGAATCAGATACAGATCCCGCCCTGAAAGACTGCGTAATATGGAAACTCTTTATTAAAATAATACGATCTGTTTTTTTTTTTTCCCTCTACAGACTTGCCAATGGAGGAACAGCTGCGAAGACTTCAAGAAGAACGGACATGTAAAGTATGCATGGATAAAGAGGTCAACATTGTCTTTATACCATGTGGGCACCTGGTGGTGTGTAAAGAGTGTGCTCCTTCATTACGCAAGTGCCCCATATGTAGAGGCTTGGTAAAAGGCACTGTACGCACATTCCTATCTTAACTGTGCAAAGTGCTTGATACATACTGTTTGAAATATAATTGCATAATATTAAATAGTACTCAATAGACTCAGACAAGTGTTGTGGAAAGCTTTATTAAACAATCATTTGAAATTTGTCTTATTTTGGTTTTTATTTACAGGATTAAAAATGAGAATATAAATTCATGTTTAGACTAAAATACCTGTACATGCAATCCATGATTAATCGTTCTTTAAAAATCCAAGGATGATTTTAAGATGGTTGTTCAATACTAGGCATGGGAAAGTATATTTGAGTTATTTAAAGATTTTACATTTATTAATCACAGAATCAGATTTAGTCATTTTGTTAAGCAGCACATTTGGTAGAATAAATACATAGTAATAGATATTATATATCCAACTCTTGAAGGTTTCCCCAGCTTGGTCCCACTTTCACCTTAACCCTAAGCTTCACATACAGTTTCACAGCAGCTTCCATTTCCCGTTTCACAATTTGTGCAACCTGATGAAAAAAGGAGATTGGAAATTAAAACAAAACACTAGATCATTGTTAAGATGTTTTTTAAAACTTATTTCCTCCCAGTTTTGGTCAGCTGCCAGTTCTTTCTCACTAGTTAGCTTTTTCACTCACACAAGTGCCTTCTTATGTATACATGAGCTCTAACACACGCAAGACTGACCGGTGAAAGAATAATGCCGTCCCTTCTTCCTCTGAGTCTTTGGGAAGTTATAATCTCTTGCGACTTCCAGACAATGGCCTCATCAATCCCAGGTTTTGAGGTTTAATATTTTAAAGAAGTCTACACACCTGGATGATATCCTCCTCTGCAACCTCATAGATGAGTTCATCATGTAGCTGAAGTATAAAGAAGGCTCCTCGAGAAGATCTGGACCGAGACCTGCTCCTTCCTATGTCTAATAAATTAACAAAATCATAAGTCATGAATATCTTGATGACAGAATAATCACCTTCACTTTAGAGACAGGAGGATTTACCTGTCCCACTGGGGTAATGCTGATGTGATAGCAGCACTTCAGAAAAAGTCTCCTCCAATCTGCGTTGGATATTGATAGTAGCCAGTTTGACGATATCTGCTGCAGAGCCCTGGACTGTTGTGTTCACTGCCTGTCGCTCTGCCTGAAAAATGGGAAAAAAAATCAACTTGGGAAGAACAGTTTTATTTTGCTTTCCATCAAATCTAAAAAAAAAAAAAAAAAAAACCCCTTACATGAGACTTAACGTAAATGTTTGACTCCTTGATTCCAGGCAGAAACCGCTTCCTGCCAAGTAACGTCTTCACAAAGCCATTTTTACTGCAGTTCTTTACAGTTTCACGAAGAAACGCCTGTATGCCTTTGAGGAAAAATAAAGTAAAGAATGACAAGAACTAATTATAAAACAAGGTGTTACAAATCTGAGAACTGCTCTGGAATTTACCTGTGTATCTGGACTTAAATGTCTCAATGTAACAGGCAGCATCATTTTCATCAATGCCCATTTGTTCTCCTAATGACTTTGCTCCCATGCCATAGATTATTCCATAACAAATCTGTAGGAACAGGAGCACAAAGTCCTAATTTAGGCTGGAACATTCTATCCAACACTGTATTAAAAATTAAAACATTATATTAAATATGTCTGGTAGCATGTGTGGTAGTGGCAACATATTATAGCAGACTCGGGTGTGTATAATTGTGGCATATAATTATGGCCATGTGTTTTATTCCTCTTTTAACACTGCAATATTTGAATCATTAAAATGTGTATTCATTACAAAAACTCCATCTTGACCTTTTTTTTCTTTTACAGTTTCAGTTTTTGTTGTCCCTTATCTGATAATAACAGACAATCATTCTATCACGGATGTTTTTTCCTCTCTTTTAAAAAGCAAACAAGCCAGACCTGCTCGGAAATCATACAGTTACAAAACACCGACACCGGAGACTCCTTTCATAAATGCTAAAGTATCATATCAACAAACTGCTTTTAATCATGAAATCTTTGATGAAAGCAGGTGGTGGTTGTTGAGGGACTTTTGGCCAGCAGGACCAGGATGACGATTACCCGAAAATGAACGTAATCCGAGATTCCTGGGACTGCCCCAGGCAGAGTGTCACCTGTTTAGCTTGTTGTCTCATACAATCATCGACTGACTCCAGATCCACCATCTTCCATTCGGCAGCAATGCTTTTGAAAACATCTTCACCGCTGTTGAGGACCTGAAGTAGCCGTCTGTCACGGGACAAGTGAGCCAAGATACGGAGTTCCAGCTGGGAGTAGTCTGCGGCCAAAATTAATCCTCCTATTAAAACAAGGAGCATAATGGTTAATCAAGGCTACTAAACCTTATATACTCATTCATCCATCCAGCCAAAAAAAAACCTTCTTTTACCTGAGAAAGGAACGAAAGCATGTCTCATGCTAACAGAAAAAGACATCGCCTTCTCTGGGGACCTGTTTGAATCTTTGATCAGTGACACCAACTGATGGCGTGTCCGGGATATTTTAGCCCTTTGGAAAAACAAAAAATACCGGAGTACATAGAAGAACATTATGCATTATTTTGCATTTTCTTTTGACACTTGCATAGAACCTGACCGTGTCTTGTTTGAGATGATGGCCATGCTATTTTGTGATGGTTGGCTCTCTCCAATAAGAGTTGGCATTTGGATTTCAAAGTCTTTTGGTACATTCTGGATATTGGGTTCTGTAAAGCTCACCCTCCCTATACGAGGCACAGAGGGACAAAATGAAAATGTCGATAATATGTTGAAACGAGCAGATACAAGAGAGAAAGCATATTATCGGTGAATATTCCTTGTCTATGAAGCTTCACCTGTTGCTGTGTGAGACTGAGATACTGGGTAAATTCTGTCCATCGCTAGTTTAGGGTGCCAACACTTTTCTCTTTGCAGCGGAAAAACCACTTTGGTCATGGCATTCGTTATCCTTCTCCACTCTAGAATGACTCCTGGTAGTTGATGAAATGGCTCGAGTTTTTCGAGCACATCCTATTAAAATGAAAAGTAAACTATGTCTGGTTTGGAAATCACTGGGGAAGAACCCTGAATGAAATGTGGGTGATATGTGGGTGAATTGTGTAGAAAATACTACACATTTGAGACGCTTTCTCATTTGTTCTCATTCTGTGCTAGCTTTACAGAATTTCTAAATGAGGTAAAAAATTCTTTAGTAACTTCTGTGCTTTTCGCACTTCCTCCAGCCTCTTTCATATCCTCTGAATAGCTTTTGGATCCTTTTTGAATTTCACTATTCTTACATTTTACATTGTTTTTTTGTAGTTAAACTGTAAAATAGTGGTACATATTCTGGGGTTGTTGGCTTTTTTTTTGGATTGGAAAATAACAATGGAAGCTTTTGTACATGATATATTTTATAGGAAAGGGTTAGACTGAATAAACAACAGTGAAAAATACCTTTGTTGTGCTAAACTGTTTGGAAAGTTTGACACGTGCACCTACTCCTCCTCGCCTGGTGTATCCCAGGGTTTTTTTATTCTTTAGAGAATTTAAATCACCATTTGGAGGTAGCTTCAGTTCCAGGAACAAGACCTAGAATTTACACAACAGATCCGCTCATAAAGGGGAAAAAAAACGTGTAAAAATGGTAATTCCATGATAATTTCAGACACCACACAATCCATGGAGAGTTTTTTTATAAAGGCTTGTCTGTATTGAAACAGACCTCAGCAACATCCTCTGGACTGGTCAAGGAAAAGCTGTGACCAGCCAACTGATAGGCTTTGTTTTCCAGGTCAGTGAGTTTAGCCTGCATCACGTGTTTCTGAGCTTCGCATTCAGCGACGCTAAACCCAATACCATTCAGCTCCAAGAGAGCCAAGCAGTACTGAGTAGGCATCTCTACTCGCTGGAATACATCTGACAATCAAAGAAAATCATACAGCAAGCAATTCAGTAACTACTATACACCAACTATTATAAATGTAATGAGACACAAAATCCGTGATAAGCACCTAAAAAACCTTCTTTTTCCATCAGCACATTGAGTTGTGCCATGGCTCTGAAGATAAGAACAGACTCGACTGCTGCTCTGTATCGACCGGAATGACTCGAGTCTCCATATATTCCCAGACTTTCCACGCCCTGTCCTGGGCCAATTCCTTCCAACAAGGGCAGATCGTGTGGAGTAAAGTTTGTCACCATGTTGTGAAGGGTACGTTCCTTGGAGCCAGGATCCAGAAGCCAGCAAGCAACCTAACATTAACAAACAACTAATTTCAGAGGATTTACAGGTCATTTCCTTTCATAGTTTTACAAGATAAAAAAAAAACAAAAAACACTTTGGTGTGTGCTGTTAAGAAACCAAAACAAAAGTTATGCTGACATTGAAGTATGCAAAGTGCTGACCACGGATACTCCTTCCGTAAATAATTTAATTATTATTTTTTTTAATTAGTCTTAGATTTAAGACTACTGAGCACCTGCCATACAAATCCCTGTGAATGACCGATTGCTATAAAAGGTTATAAGTATTAGAATGACCACATTAACCCTTTTTATCATAGGCCAAAAAGTGGTATTTGTGCCCGTTTTGTTGTGTCCAAGTAGAACTGCTGTTCTAGAAAATATAATCATTGTATCACTGTTTGTAAGGCACATAGATGATATGATTGATTTGCTGGGTTCCTCACCTTTGGGTCCTCAAATACGCCTCTTATTGAAAGTCCACATGCCAGGACGAGAGTCTTATACACCTGAATAAAGTCGTACGTAACAGTCACACCCTCAGCACCAGAAGTGGACCGTGTCACACAGGTCTGAATGCTCTTCATCCTCTCTTCCACTGCCAGATTTTCATCAAGTGGAGGCGGTGCTAAGCTTGCACTTATATCAGCTGCAAAATATCGGTTTGAAGGTTTTTTTTTTAGTGTAATTAGAATGCTGTAAAAATATTAAGGTTAAGCACTTAAAATGAAACATGCATTTCATACCTGTGTCTGCTAGTTTCTGTTGTAGTGATATGTAATATGCATCCTTTCCTCCCCAGCATATAGATAAGCCAATTACAATTAGATTCTCATGTCCTTTCATGGCAAAGCCATCTTTTCTTTTGGTCCTCATTGGTGTGGTTGCTTTAAACAAATATTAAGTAATGAATAAAACACTTGGGTGTGTACTTTTATATGAAAATCAATAACAACAGATTGGTGTGATGTGGCCCAGTGCAAAGTGGTTAGCAACAGTTTTTGGTGGTTCTCACGCTGTTATGTAATATTAGTTGTTATATTCCACATATACCACAGCAAGTTCTCAACACTATTCTGTTTATTAATAACATCATGATGTTATACTTTTTATCCATTTATAGTTACTTTTAGTGTTATGTAACATGCCTTCACCAACACTTTAGCAGTCTCTCTTTTAATAAAAATACACTACAGAGAATCTGCAAAAGTGCTCGGTCATGTTTTTACAGCTTTACAAATGACCATTACCCTCGATATTCCTTCCAAAAATGTTAAACAAATATGTCTTTTCAGAAAACTTCACTTAAAAAAAATTGTTCAATCCTTTTATGTGGAAGTGTCCACCATGCTAAGTTCCCATGTAAGTTGTTACTATAGAAACAGTAAAAAAAACATCTGAATTGTGGTAGAAACTTTACCACCTAAAAGACCCCGGCATAACATGCCCAATTTTAACAACATACACAAATTACCTTTTTTAAATTTGCTCCCTATATCCAATTCAGGCTGTGCTGTGCCATCTTTCCTCTCACAGGCAACAGCCAGAGAAAATCTTTTCTTCGTTTTCCACTCCTTTACAAATGTTTCAAAAAGTCTTTTATCACTTGCTACGTCAATAATAGAGAAGGATTCTGGACTGCTAAAGGCAGAGCCAGAGATAGAGGTTTCCTGTGAAAGCTGCAGTGAAAAGCCCTCTGGTTGTGACCTGGCCTTTAGTTCCACACAAAGTTCCCGATTGTCCTCGGGGCCAGATTCTGGAGATGAATTTAATCGAGACTTTATGCGTGTTTGGTGATTTTGAGGAGAGTGTACAGCTGAAGTTGTCATTTTGACTCGGGGTGTGACCGGCTCACATACGGGTGTGGGAGGTATAAGATCATGGTTCACCGAATTTCGTTTAACTATATGTAAATCCTCTGAACCTTTTTGATTTGCATGCTCAGGCTCAACTTCAGCAGACTCCACAGTCTGTTCGGTCACATTTGTATCTAGTTGTCCTGGAGGTTCATGGAAGGTTGGAAACTGATCAGACCACTTATCGAAAATGTCTTGCATTCCCGGGCTCAGACGAAACGAAGAATCGGTGGCACTTTCTGAACGAGGCACGTTAATTTGAGACACTTGTATCTCAGATACAACGTCATCTGTGTAACAAGGCTTTTCTGCTTCACTCGAACTATCTTTTGGTCCGGGATGGACCTTAAATCCGCTGTTCCGCTTCTCCAGATAGTGCTCTCCTATGAGTAATGAATCGCCCCATTCGGACAGGTTAAAAGAAGACTCACCCCATTGTACCGCCTCTTGATCTTCCACCTCCACTACTACTTTGTGTTCATCGTTTAATGGCATGATCGGTGAATGTGAACTTTTATCTGCATTTACAGCTTTGTCATTTTCAGATTCTTCAACAAAGACTGCCTCGTCCTCCATGCCTTCCAAGATGGAGTGGTCATACAGACTATCAAAAAGAAAACTGCTGCTTCTGTTCGGACTGTTGTCTACAATGTCTTCAGGTGTCTTTTTTGTTACAGGGTCTGAATTGTCCGTTTGAGCTTGGGGTTTTGAATTTAAGTGTGTTTCAGTTGTTTGGTTTGTGAAGTCCAAAAGGTTCTCCATTTGACTGTCTGTCAGGGAAACGTTGTACTTTGGTTTGGCTTTAATCAAAGGCAATTCATTATTTGGAATGTTCTCAGAAACTAGTGATGAATCATAGTCTTTGTTATTTTGCCTCTTCTCAGTGACTAAATGATCATTTTCAGAATGAGAAATTTGGTGAGTCCCAGTATTACTCTGCATAGTCCTGAATTCTTGATTAATGTTTGAATTGCTATTGCTGTGAGGCAATCTTCTTATGTCTTCTTGCAGCAACATTCGTTCGGTCTGAGTGTCCAGCTGAAAACTATCAGCAAATTCTTCTACTTCCCCAGTGTACAAATCTGGAGAACTACACTTTTCCCCTGAAATTAGTATTTCTTCAGACGAAACTCGAGACTTTACATCTGAGCTCACCAAAAAGTACATAGAACTAGGCTGTTCGAAAATCTCGGGTTTTTTTGACTCTTTCTGGTCTGTGTATTTCCCCTTTTTTGTTTCCTTTTCTAAAACAGCGATACTGTTGATCTCATTTAAACTTTGATGTTCATTTCTGATTTCATCAGCAGATGAAAATCGGTGTTGACTAGTTAAGGCTGGTGCCTCACCGAAATTAAATGGAATAGATGATGAACAGAATGTCTGTGGCCTACGGTTATCAGGATTAGCAGTTGACATTTGCCTATCCTCTGCATCTGTTACTAGATAGGGTTTTTCAGCTTCAGTTCCTCCGGCCCTATTATTCACCTTTTTTTCTTCATTTGCCACCCGTCTGCGTTTAGATAGTGGACTTGACTTATCATCATTGCATGAGTTTCGATCAGAACTGAGGTTACAGTTTGCCAGAAATACTGACGATGCCGAAATCTCATGAGTGCCACAGCCATTCTGACCTATTTTGTCTTTGGCACTTATGGATTTTAGTACTTTCTGTAAAGCTTTTAAAGATTGCTTTTCAGGAGCCATCGTGTTTTCTACATTTACAGTCATACACTCTGAGTTTGTATGACTTTGAGTATTATCAAATGAAGGATTTTGATCAGCTGGTATATGGTGTTCTTTCCTGAGCTTCCTCAGTTTCTCAGCTCTTCCATTAGTCTCATTGGATGAAACCTCAGCATTGGACTGTAAACTGGAATCTGTTGATTCATCAGAAGAATTTGTTATAGCTTTTGGCGAGTTGGGGTCCCACTCCACACCGAGAAGGGCCAGGTCCTGCTGGAGAAGCAGCCTGGCCTCCGAAACGATCTGGTGCGCAGCCTCACTCTCCGTCAAAGCTTTTTTCCCACTGACCCAGATACAGCGCATGCTTCTGCGTTCCTGAGCCTCCTCCTCGCTCTCATCCACTGCCTGCCGAGAACTATCATAATAGAAAACATAACAAGTTAGTCAGGTAAGTTCTCCAAAAATTAAAACAATGAGCCAGTACTAGTTTCAGATCCAGTGTCCAATCTTGAATATTTCTGTGCCAGGTTAAAAGCAATAAATGTGCTTCTCTCATTATGAATGCAGTTTACTGTTTAAATGTTTTCACAACCAAAAGTACGAGTTTAGCAAAAACCTCATGGCTGTTAGTTTTTTTACAAACATTTAGGCTGGTAAACAGGACCTGCCCCAATACCTTTTCTCTGTAAAATCAGTAATACAAGTTACCTTTTAAAAGGAACAGCTTTTCTCAAAGCTTTCTCCACATCAGGAACGTTTGTACGTGCAACCTCTGCCACGGTAACCAACCCAGCACTGTAGAGTGCTCGTGCTCTCTGGGCGTTCAGCAAAGAAATACGCACCAGATCACACAGCTCTCGCTGCACTCCGAAGCTCAGACGACTCTGGAACTGAGACAGCAGGAGCTCGAGGTTGTGCCACCCAAGTCGATTACAGAAAACTGTAACCATACCTGCCATTCAGAATAACATTACTTACTGCCAGAAATGAATTCTGTTCTTAAAAAAGCTTTGTGCAAAATACTGCACAGTTTTACAGTTGAAAGTAATAAACATTGGGGAAACCTGCGTAGGTTGAGGCAGACTGCTGAAGCGACTGCAGCTGTCCTCTGCTACAGCCGTATTTCTTCGCCACGACTCCAAGAGGTTCCTCGTTGACCAGATCAAACAATACAAGCGTGGTGAAAAAACTACAAGACGCAACAAAACAAAAAAGTGACATTTATTACTTTACATTTATTTTGGAATATTTTTGTAAATTGAAAGGCAACTCCTCCTTGGCACCCCAACATTTCCCCCAACATTTAGCAGTCCCTTTTTGATTGATGTAGCCAAAAATGTTTGATTTTGCTGTAGGTTTTTTCTTTTTTATTTGTAATACAACTGGCAGGGTTTTTGTGTGTTTTATTTTGATGAAAACCACTTGAATCAGTGAAACTGCAAACACAGGATTCTTCTTTTAAACTATTACCAGTGAAGACATACACTTATCAGCCATAACATTATGAGCAGTGCCAGGTGAAGTGAATAACACTGAATATCTCTTCATCATGGCACCTGCTAGTGGGTGGAATATATTAGGCAGCAAGTGAACATTTTGTCCTCAAAGTTGGTGTGTTAGAAGCAGGAAATGTGGGCAAGCGTAAGGATTTGAGCGAGTTTGGCGAAGGGCCAAATTGTGATGGCTAGACGACTGGATCAGAGCATCTCCAAAACTGCAGCTCTTGTGGGGTGTTCCCGGTCTGCAGTGGTCAGTATCTATCAAAACTGGTCCAAGGAAGGAACAGTGGTGAAGCGGCGACAGGGTCATGGGCGGCCAAGGCTCATTGACGCACGTGGGGAGTGAAGGCTGGCCCGTGTGATCCGATCCAACAGACGAGCTACTGTTACCCAAATTGCTGAAGTTAATGCTGGTTCTGATAGAAAGGTGTCAGAATACTCAGTGCATTGCAGTTTGTTGCGTATGGGGCGGAATAGCAGCAGACCAGTCAGGGTGCCCATGCTGACCCCTGTGCACCTCCAAAAGCAGCAACAATGGGCACGTGAGCATCAGAACTAGACCACAGAGCAATGGAAGAAGGTGTCCTGGTCTGATGAATCACATTTTCTTTTACATCACGTGGATGGCCGGGTGCGTATGTGTCGCTTACCTGGGGAAGACATGGCACCAAAATGCATTATGGGAAGAAGGCAGGCTGATGGGAGGCAAAGTCATGCTCTGGGCAATGTTCTGCTGGGAAACCTTGGGTCCTGCCATCCATGTGGATGTTACTTTGACACATACCACCTACCTAAGCATTGTTACAGATCATGTACACCCTTTCATGGAAACTGTATTCTCTGATAGCTGTGGCCTCTTTCAGCAGGATAATGCGCCATGCCACAAAGCAACAATGGTTCAGGAATGGTTTGAAGAGCACAACAATGAGTTTGAGGTGTTGACTTGACTTCCAAATTCCCCAGATCTCAATCCAGTCGAGCATCTGTGTGATGTGCTGGACAAACAAGTAAAGATCCATGGAGGCCCCACCTCGCAACTTAAAGGAATGAATGGATCTGCTGCCAACATCTTGGTGCCAGATATCACAGCACACCTTCAGGGATCTAGTGGAGTCCATGCCTCGATGGGTCAGGGCTGCTTTGGCAGCAAAAGGGGGACCAAGACAATATTAGGCAGGTGGTCATAATGTTATGGCTGTAAGGTGTATAACTAATAAAATGTGAGTATTACCAATTTTGTTTCAGAATCCTACACTAAAATAAATGTGATATTACCGTTTGTGAATAGCCATCTGTCTGCGCTGTTTTTCTGTTTTGGCGATTAATTTCCCGCCGACAGAACGTGCCAGAAATCCCTCCTGAATTCCAACCATCTCTGCAACTCGTTTCATGGCAGAAGGCAGCTGTTCCCACAGACAGAAGAACTGGTACCAGTCTATTGTTGTCCAGTCGACATATACTGGTGTTATCTGAGAAACAGTCAGACATCAATTTCTACACCAGTTCAAAGTACAAGAAATGACAAACTTTACTATTAGGCTTGTGGATGCATCATGGATCAGCATTTTCATCGTTACATTATTAAAAATCTTTTGGACATAAGGACATCTAAAGATTAAAGAGTAGAGGGAACAATTTAGGATAAAATGTATGGGAAAATATTTCTAAGATCTCTTATCTCAATCACCTGAATGTAGAATTACCCCTCAGAATCTATTCTACTTAGATAATAGTAACTAATGTTACCAAATGCACACTATCTTGTTCTGTTTGTACCCATTCACACACATGCACTTTATGAAGTATTGTGTAATGTACTTCAGTGTTGTCTCTTGTAGTTCTGTGTTGTATGTAGCATCATGGTCCTGGAGAAACGTTGTTTCGTTTTATTGTGCACTGTACCAGTTGTATATGGTTGAAATGACAACAAAAGCTACTTGACCTTGATATGGACAGATGGGTGGATGGTATAAACAGGTGAATGATCTAACAAGTCATTACTACTAACACTGAAAGAAAAATTGTTGCTTTTACACAACACACCATCACAATTGCTCATCACGCAAGGGTATTGTTTTTTAACGTGGCAGCCTTCGAAATCTCAGTCTTTAAATAACAGAGCTTTATTTATTTATTTATATGGATATTTATTTTACAATCTAGCCATGGGGGTCACAGTCCAGTGACTTCTGTGCCGGTCCCAAGCCCGGATAAATAGAGAGGGTTGCGTCAGGAAGGGCATCCGGCGTAAAACATTTACACAAACAACACAAATTTAACCATGCGAATCGTCAGTACGAATTTCATACCGGATCGGTCGAGGCCCGGGTTAACAACGACCGCCATCGGCGCCGTTGACCTACAGGGCGCCGGTGGAAATTGGGCTACTGTTGGTCGAAGAAGTAGAGGAGGGAGGAGAGTGCACAGACAGAGAGAGAAGGGGAAAGGTAAGCGTGTAGGACTGAGAATAGGAACTCTGAATGTTGGTACTATGACAGGGAAAGGTAGAGAGCTGGCTGATATGATGGAGAGAAGGAAGGTGGATATACTGTGTGTACAGGAGACCAGGTGGAAGGGTAGCAAGGCTCGTAGTATAGGAGCAGGATTCAAGCTGTTTTATTATGGTGTGGATAGTAAGAGAAATGGGGTAGGTGTGGTCCTGAAGGAGGAGTTTGTGAGGAATGTTCTGGAGGTGAAGAGAGTGTCAGACAGGGTGATGAGTCTGAAGTTAGAGATTGAAGGGGTGATGTTGAATGTCGTTAGTGGTTATGCCCCACAGGTAGGTTGTGAGTTAGAGGAGAAAGAGAGATTCTGGAGTGAATTAGATGAGGTGATGGAGAGTATTCCCACGGGTGAGAGAGTGGTGATAAGAGCGGATTTTAATGGACATGTTGGTGAGGGAAACACAGGTGATGAGGAGGTGATGGGCAAGTTTGGAGTTAAGGAAAGGAACCTTGAAGGACAGATGGTAGTGGACTTTGCTAAGAGGATGGACATGGGTGTGGTTAACACTTATTTTCAGAAGAGGGAGGAGCATAGAGTGACTTACAAGAGTGGAGGTAAGAGCACACAGGTAGACTACATCCTATGTAGAAGAGGCAATCTGAAAGAGATTAGTGACTGTAAAGTGGTAGTGGGAGAGAGTGTAGCCAGACAGCATAGGATGGTGGTGTGTAGGATGACTTTGATGGTCTGTAAGAAGAAGAGGTCAGAGATAGAGAAGAAAACCAAGTGGTGGAAGCTGAAAAAGGAGGAATGTTGTGAGGAATTTAGACAGAAGTTGAGGCAGGCTCTGGGTGGTCAGGTAGTGCTGCCAGATGACTGGGAAACTACAGCAGAAGTGATCAGGGAGACAGGGAGAAAGGTGCTGGGTGTGTCATCTGGAAGGAGGAAAGAAGATAAAGAGACTTGGTGGTGGAATGAGGAAGTTCAGGATAGTATCCAGAGGAAGAGGTTAGCCAAGAAGAAGTGGGACATGGACAGAACTGAAGAGAATAGACAGGAATACAAGGAGTTACAGCGCAGAGTGAAGAGGGAGGTGTCTAAGGCCAAGCAGAAGGCATATGACGAGTTGTACACTAGGTTAGGCACTAGAGAAGGAGAGAAGGACTTGTACAAGTTAGCTAGGCAGAGGGATCGAGATGGGAAGGATGTGCAGCAAGTTAGAGTTATTAAGGATAGAGATGGAAGGGTGCTCACAAGTGAGGAGAGTGTACAGAGGAGATGGAAGGAATACTTTGAGGAGCTGATGAATGAGGAAAATGAGAGGGAAAAAAGAGTAGAAGGGGTGAACTCTGTGGAACAGAAAGTAGATAAGATTAGAAAGGATGAAGTCAGGAAGGCTTTGAAGAGGATGAAAAGTGGAAAGGCAGTTGGTCCTGACGACATCCCGGTGGAGGTCTGGAAGTGTCTAGGAGAGGCAGCAGTGGAATTTTTAACTAGTTTGTTCAACAGGGTTTTAGAGAGTGAGAGGATGCCTGAGGAATGGAGAAGAAGTGTGTTAGTGCCGATCTTTAAGAATAAGGGTGACGTGCAGAGTTGCAGTAACTATAGGGGGATAAAGTTGATGAGCCATACAATGAAGCTATGGGAAAGAGTAGTGGAAGCTAGGTTAAGGAAGGTAGTGGAAATTTGTGAGCAGCAGTATGGCTTCATGCCCAGAAAGAGCACAACAGATGCAATTTTTGCTCTGAGAATTTTGATGGAGAAGTATAGGGATGGTCAGAGGGAGTTGCACTGTGTGTTTGTAGACTTGGAGAAAGCGTATGACAGGGTGCCAAGAGAAGAGCTGTGGTACTGTATGAGGAAGTCAGGAGTAGCAGAGAAGTATGTCAGAGTGGTGCAGGACATGTATGAGAGGAGCAGGACAGTGGTGAGGTGTGCTGTAGGTCAGACAGAGGAGTTCAATGTGGAGGTGGGACTGCATCAGGGATCGGCTCTGAGCCCCTTCCTGTTTGCTATAGTGATGGACCAGTTGTCAGAGGAGGTCAGACAGGAGTCTCCTTGGACAATGATGTTTGCAGATGACATTGTGATCTGTAGTGAGAGCAGGGAGCAGGTGGAGGAAAACCTGGAGAGGTGGAGGTTTATGCTGGAGAGAAGAGGAATGAAAGTCAGTCATAGTAAGACTGAGTACATGTGTGTGAATGAAAGGGAGGGAAGTGGAACAGTAAGGTTACAGGGTGAAGAGGTGAAGAAGGTACAGGAGTTTAAGTACTTGGGGTCAACAGTCCAAAGTAATGGAGAGTGTGGGAAAGAGGTAAAGAAGCGAGTGCAGGCAGGTTGGAATGGGTGGAGAAAGGTGTCGGGAGTTCTGTGTGATAGGAAAATATCAGCGAGAATCAAGGGGAAGTTGTACAGGACAGTGGTGAGACCGGCCATGCTGTATGGTTTAGAGACAGTGTCACTGAGGAAGAGACAGGAGTCAGAGCTAGAGGTAGCAGAGCTGAAGATGTTGAGGTTCTCTTTGGGAGTGACAAGATTGGACAGGATTAGGAATGAGTACATCAGAGGGACAGCTCATGTTGGACGTTTGGGGGACAAACTTAGGGAGGCCAGATTAAGATGGTTTGGACATGTTCAGAGGAGGGAGAGTGAGTATATTGGTAGGAGAATGTTGGACATGGAGCTGCCAGGCAGGAGGCAAAGAGGAAGGCCAAAGAGGGGGTTATATGGATGGAATTAATGAGGATATGAAGCTAGTGGGTGCAAGAATTGATGATGCAGAAGATAGGGATAGGTGGAGAGAGATGATTCGCTGTGGCGACCCCTGAAGGGAGAAGCCGAAAGAAGAAGAAGAAGATATTTATTTTACATTTTCCCTCTTATTTGTGGTATATTGCGAGTCTGTGCACTGTTATAGTCTTGTGAGCTGTTTTAGTCCTCAGTGTTGCTCTTGTGTTGTGGCAAATTTCCACTTAGAGATTAATAAAGTACTCTACTGTACTCTCCACTCTTCAAAACATCTACAGTACAGTAAAATTGAACTCTACCTGGTAAAGAATATGGAGGTCATTTTCAAGAACAAAGCCTTTCATCGCTCTTTGTAGGTCGGCGAAAATCCCCAGAGCTTCTGGAGGTGACAGAGATGACGACAGTGTGGCAGAACCCAGATGAGTAGGACAATATTTCTCTTCTGCAACAGAAAAGCACAGCTGCACACATATGTTGACATACAAACTATGTGAAACACATCTGCAGTATCTGAACGTCTCCTCACCGTCTCCTTCCTTTTGGATATGAATAAATTCGTTATCCATCAGCCAATCCATGCAGGCTTCGATGGCTCCTTGGCTCTGAGCTGCTCCGGGCTGATCGGACACCATGCTGGTTGCCAGCAGCGTGCACGATGCATACATTCTCACCTCCTCTGGGGTGCTGGCAACTTCACCCACTATGATCTTAGGACGGATGAGACAAAAGGGTTAACGCTTGGGCTTTAGAACACAATACACACTTGCACTTTCTGAATTAACAACTGTAGAGGGCAAAAGGGGCAATTCTGCTGAGGATGGATAGAACATCAGGACTCTTTATCTGACCCCAAAAGCACTAGACCCCAATGTCAGAGGAAACAAATGAGAATATTTGGAAAATAGGCACCCACACTAAAAATGAAGTCACCTCACAGGGTTGATGCTGTTATTTCACTATGAGGAGATATAACCAAGTGGAAGATATTTCTCATGCTACAAATTTGTCTATTATTTAGTCTATTTTTGTCTACTCTTACAGGAAGAAAGTGCTGATGTTTTTTGTCAGGCTACTTTCTTTGCACATACAACAAAGTTCTTTAAACTTTAAAGTTTAAATGCATTAAAGCTAGCACATAAATGAGGTTGTATTGTTGCTGTAACCTCCAGGATGGCTCGGAGCATGCTGGTGGTGACTCCCTCTCCTTCACGCTTCACAAGGCAGCTGCTGATGGGCTTTAGAGAGCCTTGAATTAAACTCATGCCCTTCATGCGTTCAGATTCCTTACACACCAGGACACTCTCACCTGGGACAAAATATATAAGGATAATCGGTGCCAAGAGCTCATTGGGTTATAGAAAACATATTTTGACATCTTTATGTTCTATTACTTTCAAAAATATATTTAAAAAACAGAACTCACCAACAGTGTCCACTCCTTTACGTCCTGCTCGTCCCACCATCTGTTTGTATGTCAGTATGTCCAGCAGATGTCCATTAAACACTGGGGTTCTGATAATCACACGGCGTGCAGGCAGATTTACACCGGAGGACAAAGTGGAAGTGGCGACCAGGACCCTGATGAAGCCCTGACGAAAAGCACCCTCCAGGATGTCTCGCTCATCAAATGTCAAACCTAAATCAAAACGTGTGATCATTTATTTATCACAGTTGTTCAACCAAATTAGACAGAAACTCATTTTAAGTCTACAGAAAACCGGCTGTCAATACCTACTGTACAATATAAGCATACATTCCTACAAATTTGTCATTCATTCAATAGTTTCCTTAATGAATCAGTTAAGTTAGTAAGCCTTTAAATGCTTATGAGAAAAGAGATTAGACCCAAAAGAAAAAAGACAGACAAATAAGGGAAATGAATAAAAGGAAGGAAGGAAGAATGAATGAAAGAAAGAAAGCCTATTCATACTTGGTGAACATTATAAGCATACTTTACATTCCTTGAAACATGTGAACATTTGAAATTAAATAGACTGGGCCTGAATGAATGAATGAATGAATGAATGAATGAATGAATGAAAGAAAGAAAGAAAGAAAGAAAGAAAGACAGGAAGGAAGGCAGACAGACAGAAAGAAAGAAAGAGAATGAAAAAAAGAAAGAAAGAAAAGATCAAGAAACAAAGAACCATTGTGTGTTTTCCAATAAAACAGTTTGAAATATATTATATTAAATTTTTTATTATTCTGAAAAAAATGAAATCTGACTTATTAAAAATTGCTTCTCTGCATTCTTAGGAGAGAGTTCATAAAATAGTTTAATTAGCACTCAGACTGGCAAAAACAATCTGAGAATAAAGACTGGATTTCTGGACACTCCTCTATGATCTGATGGTAATGATGGTTGGTATAAACTGCAGGTACCTGCGTGGTGGAAGGCTACACCCCAGGGAACTGTGCGTTTCAGGATTTCATCAAGGCCTGCAGGCGTTCGTTTTAACTGTGCCACAACATCCTGGAGACCTTCAAGGTCCAGAGACATAGAGTGCACTCCAGATTCTGACTGCTTCTCTAAAACAAAGAAAATGGGGAAATCTTCAACACCATTCAAACTTATATAACCAAGATTTAAACCTTACATTCAAATGGCCTTATCTTTAATTGTTTTCAAAACATTTGTGTATGAAACCTAGTTCAACACTACCACCAACAGTCATTAGTAAAATTAATTCTTCCATTAATTATGCCTATGTCGTTGATCAGTGAAATGAAAAGTTGGTGAACTACAAAATCAGGAGCATTACAACATATGTAAAATACAATACATGTAAACCAGCGCTACAACAGGGTTTTTTCCTTGTTTTTCTTTTGCATTTTGGTTTTTAATAGTTCATTCAGAGCAGGTCAGTGTACACACCATGGTGATGAAGGTTGTAAAACTCCCTGGCAACACTGTCTGCCAGCTTTTCACACCAGTTCTTCGAGGGACAGAACAGCAGTGCAGCGTGACCAGCCTGCACCGTCTCAAAGCAGAGGCTCACAATGTGGTCATCATCACCCTAAATACAGAAATACACACACAAAAAAAAACACTCTTTACATTTAAAGCTGTATACAGCAGCAATGGCACATGTTCATTGCAGTTGTTATTCCTAACCTTAACGGGAAGAGCAGGAGTGAAAGGTCTGACAAGATTCATAGTGTCATCGTATATCTTAGCACCAATCTTGACCCACTCCATCAGCGGCACGGGACGGTAATCTGTATGGTACAGTTCAGCGTTTAACCAGCGAGTGAGGAGATCCAAGTTTGGCAAAGTGGCACTCATTCCCACAATCTGTACAGCATCTGGGGAACTTTTATCAGAGCACCTACAGGAGGGAAAACTTTACAATTACATTTTGGGCATCTTAAATCTGAATTATTACATGGGCTCCAACAATCCAATGCTGAACATTAAAATATTTAAGAATGTATTTTGTATAAACATCATGCTTAATTTTTGTTTTGTGATGGCTAGCTGTAAAATCAGTATCCATACCTTGGACATATTTTATATAACCATAACCCAGATATCTCCAGTGTTATTGTTACAGAGTTTAAATCAAGTTTAATCTTATGCATTTAAGCCTTAATTCAACAGTGTCTTGCACCGACGCAAGAGATGGCCTAACTGTATGTTTGAAAACTAAACAGATAAACCAAACAGTTACACATTAGCACCAAAAACACTATCTATGATAACATAACCCAACCAAGATTATGACAAAGTTTTTTTTGACCCTTAGGGATTTTCTTTGATAGCAAAACCAATGCAATGTGCACCCTCTTTATTTGTTATGTATGTACTGTATAGTGCAGTGCTACTCCTGATGTTCACACATGTACAGTATAACATTACACGCACACTAATATTTAAATACACTGAATTCTTCATGTTTTATGACGTTGCTTGATCATAAACTGCTTCAGTCCATAACTATTGGCTAAGGGGTGTTTTTTTGCCAAACTAATCAGATAAATCTGTAACTATCTGATCCTAGATCAGGTCTTCCAGCAACATAGCTATAGCTAGTGGAATGATATTTATTTATTAATAAAATATTATACTTCTCTGCTGTTTTCTTTGCAATGTACTGGATTTTAGTCAGCAAGAGCTCCAACAAATATCCACGGCTGGAGTCACCCAGCATGTGCAGCTCATCTACCACGACAATCCCTATGGAAGAGGCAAAAAAAAAAAAAAGTGAAACCTTACGCATCATATCATGAATCACATAATACATAAAGCAATGTGTAAAGCAAAATTACCAAGCAAATCCATTCTGTCCTCTTCAATGAGCCTGTTGATGAGCCCATTGGCTTTCTCTATTGTACACACAGCCACATCGAGTGCAGAGAAGCCACCAGCGGCTGAAGTGCCTCCCATATAGCCTTCAACTCGCACCCCTGCCTCCTGAAACACATTCTGGTAACGAGCACAAATGCAAACTCTTACACAGTATTTAATGAACTGACACGGATTATATATTGGTAAGAAAACTGACATAAAACTGACGTAAATGAACATGACAATTATTCAAAAAATAAAAAATCTGAATGGTCTAGAAAAGTGGTCTCGGTCTGTGAATGTGATGGTTATGCTGAACGCTTGTGAAAATGTAAACCAACCTGTAGATAAAACATTTTCTCTCTGGCCACAGAGACAAAAGGGAGGATGAATATGGCTTTACGTCTAGTCTCCAAAACTCTTTTTAAGATTAATAACTCAGAAACCAGAGTTTTCCCAGCACTTGTTGGGGCTGAAAGTTTTTAAAAAACACAAAAAAACAACAAGGTCACAATGGTGAAACAGACCAACTGCAAATCTAACAGTGTTAAAGAACTATTCATGTGTTCTAAAGCAAAGCTGTAATGTTTCTCAACAATAAAAGCTTCATAATTAGGTAGTATTCAGGTATTCAGTGTAGAAATTGTACAATGCAACCACAGAGCACAGCTGCTGGGCTTTTAGTGTAATCGTTGTGGTGTCTCATCCTAGACTATAAGATATTAGTGATATAATGACGTAATAATCCAGATATTAAACTACCATAGATTATAGTTCAATGGGAATTGACGTAGAATATCCTTTTGCCTCTTTTGAAATGACTTCCCACCGAAACCGAAACTAGAATTGGTAAAAAGCTGTGATCAATCCCACTCAACAGCACCACTCAGTGGCATATAGAGCAGTTTTCATGGATAGTGCAGTACACTATATTCAAAGTAAATCTCAATCTGTGAAAATTACTACATACTGACATTTGTTGGTGTTTTATTTTATCATCATCACCTGAGGTTATTTGCTTCTTTATAGACACAGATGAACACCACACAATTGTTATTTGGCCACAGATCAATAAAAGCATAGAAATGAATTTAGGGAAAAATCCAAGATCCACAGACTGACTGACTCCATGTCACTATAAAGTATGCGTGCGTGAAATTTACGAATATAAATATTTAATCCTTCTGCACCAATCGTATCCATTGTGAGATGCTGCTGACATTCGTTTTAAATGATCCATGAAAAAAACTTTGTTTATAAATGAAAGCCTTTGACTGATTAAGCAATTTGATTAGACCAAGAAAGTAAAGGAGAATGAACAGTGTGTTTATTAAAATGCATTTGTTGAATCAAATTCTCATTCATGTTCATCTCAGATTAGTGCGACTTGTTGAAGTCACTTACTCCTATCGAACATTCTACTAAGCAGACACTGGAGGAATAAAAGTTGAATTACCCGAGTACACAAGATTTTTTCCCTCCAACACTTTGCCCAGAGTGAGACATTCAGCCTGCCACTCAAACATCTGCTTCACACCCAGACTCTGGTACTTCTCCAGCACAGGCTTGGGCAGACCCCAGCTGGAGAGCAGCAGTTTGTCTGACTGATCAGCAGGAATTGCCATGTGGATGCTGTGCCCTGTTTTAGGATTAATATAATAATCATCATCATCATCATAGACAGAAGAAGAAGAAGAGGAAGAAGAAACAAAGACAAGATTGCAGACACCAGTTTAGCATCTTCCAAACATTCATACAATTATTTATCTTCATTAAGCACTTTATTTCGGTCAGGGTTGTGCTTGATTCTATCCCTGGAATACACACTGGATGGGAGTTCAATCCATCCCACGGCACCATGCACATTTCCATTTCCATTCACGGCTTTTGGAAGACGCCCTCATACTGGTTCACTAAATCACAGACTAATTATACCATCAGTCTAAAAGTCTACAGTCTACTATTTTACCTAAGTAAGATGTATATGTGTGGGGTTTTTTTTAGTGGAAGTTTAAGTACTTCAGGAAGTGGTAGGACATAATATAAAGACAGCCAGTGACTATAGAGGACATCTAGGGGAAGTTTATTCCACCACAAAGGTTTCAGATCAGAGAAGAGTCTTAATGCATGCTTTCCATGTGCCCTGAGAGATCCTGTGGGATCAGTCAGGCACTGCTGTGGGATCGGAGGGAGCGTTGTGCAATCCAGGGGGTGATAAGGGAAGTGGGAGCTGGTCTGTTTTTGGCATTGTAGGGAAGCATCAGTGTTTTAAAACTGATGCAGGCGGCTATAGTAAGCCAGTGGAGAGAGTGTAGCAATGCAGTGGTCTGGGAGAATTTACAACTGAACAAATACCTGAGTGGCTTGTGTGGATTGAAATAGACAAATCCTTCTGATAGTGTAAAAGGAGAACAGTAACCTGAGATTAAGATCAAACCAGGGATCTACCCATCATCCAAACAATCTATAAATCATCACACACTAATCTCAAACCACTTGCTTATATTGTTTCTAATGCACTTATCTATAAAGTGTACAAAATAAAGTAAGGCAAAATTATTCCTTCCAGAAGGGAAATCCATTGCTTATATGCACAACCATCATCTAAACATTACTTTCTTCCTCAGCTTGTAGTTCAAAACAAGCATAAAAGTCAGGTTACAAAGAAGCTGGAAATGTGTATTGGAAATGATTCAGATGGGCTCCTAAGCTCGTAACAGAAAAGCACTTGTCCCGTCATCAGGAAATGTAGCATTTGATCCCAAACAGTACAGCCATTTATGCCCAGCTGTTCACTGAGCAAAAATAGTCAAGCATGATGATATACTCCTTCTCTTTTGATAATCACAACAAAAATAACCAACAGTGGGAGTGCGTATGCTCATGCATGTAGAAGAGGGTAAAGAGCGCTTTAACCAAGTGTGTAAAGATGCCCTGGGAATGAAGACTGAGACTGTTTTAAACTGTTTATTTAAAACTATGATTTAGGATGATTGTGTGATGATTTAGACAATGCTACACTGATAGAATTCATTATTTATTAGTAAAATCAATCTAAAGAGTCTGTCTGGAGTGAATTAGATGAGGTGATGGAGAGTATTCCCACGGGTGAGAGAGTGGTGATAGGAGCAGATTTTAATGGACATGTTGGCGAGGGGAACAGAGGTGATGAGGAGGTGATGGGCAAGTTTGGAGTTAAGGAAAGGAACCTTGAAGGACAGATGGTAGTGGACTTTGTTAAGAGGATGGACATGGGTGTGGTTAACACTTATTTTCAGAAGAGGGAGGAGGGATAGAATGACTTACAAGAGTGGAGGTAGGAGAACACAGGTAGACTACATCCTATGTAGAAGAGGCAATCTGAAAGAGATTAGTGACTGTAAAGTGGTAGTGGGAGAGAGTGTAGCCAGACAGCATAGGATGGTGGTGTGTAGGATGACTTTGATGGTCTGTAAGAAGAAGAGGACAAAGATAGAGATAGAGAAGAAAACCAAGTGGTGGAAGCTGAAAAAGGAGGAATGTTGTGAGGAATTTAGACAGAAGTTGAGGCAGGCTCTGGGTGGTCAGGTAGTGCTGCCAGATGACTGGGAAACTACAGCAGAAGTGATCAGGGAGACAGGGAGAAAGGTGCTGGGTGTGTCATCTGGAAGGAGGAAAGAAGATAAGGAGACGGTGGTGGTGGGGAAATTCAGGATAGTATCCAGAGGAAGAGGCTTAGCCAAGAAGAAGTGGGACATGGACAGGACTGAAGAGAATAGACAGGAATACAAGGAGTTACAGTGCAGAGTGAAGAGGGAGGTGTCTAAGGCCAAGCAGAAGGCATATGACGAGTTGTACACTAGGTTAGACACTAGAGAAGGACAGAAGGACTTGTGCAGGTTAGCTAGGCAGAGGGATCGAGATGGGAAGGATGTGCAGCAAGTTAGAGTTATTAAGGATAGAGATGGAAGGGTGCTCACAAGTGAGGAGAGTGTACAGAGGAGATGGAAGGAGTACTTTGAGGAGCTGATGAATGAGGAAAATGAGAGGGAAAAAAGAGTAGAAGGGGTGAACTCTGTGGAACAGAAAGTAGATAAGATTAGAAAGGATGAAGTCAGGAAGGCTTTGAAGAGGATGAAAAGTGGGAAGGCAGTTGGTCCTGATGACATCCCGGTGGAGGTCTGGAAGTGTCTGGGAGAGGCAGCAGTGGAATTTTTAGCTAGTTTGTTCAACAGGGTTTTAGAGAGTGAGAGGATGCCTGAGGAATGGAGAAGAAGTGTGTTAGTGCCGATCTTTAAGAATAAGGGTGACGTGCAGAGTTGCAGTAACTATAGGGGGATAAAGTTGATGAGCCATACAATGAAGCTATGGGAAAGAGTAGTGGAAGCTAGGTTAAGGAAGGTAGTGGAAATTTGTGAGCAGCAGTATGGCTTCATGCCCAGAAAGAGCACAACGGATGCAATTTTTGCTCTGAGAATTTTGATGGAGAAGTATAGGGATGGTCAGAAGGGAGTTGCACTGTGTGTTTGTAGACTTGGAGAAAGCGTATGACAGGGTGCCAAGAGAAGAGCTGTGGTACTGTATGAGGAAGTCAGGAGTAGCCGAGAAGTATGTCAGAGTGGTGCAGGACATGTATGAGAGGAGCAGGACAGTGGTGAGGTGTGCTGTAGGTCAGACAGAGGAGTTCAATGTGGAGGTGGGACTGCATCAGGGTCTGAGCCCCTTCCTGTTTGCTATAGTGATGAACCAGTTGTCAGAGGAGGTCAGACAGGAGTCTCCTTGGACAATGATGTTTGCAGATGACATTGTGATCTGTAGTGAGAGCAGGGAGCAGGTGGAGGAAAACCTGGAGAGGTGGAGGTTTGCGCTGGAGAGAAGAGGAATGAAAGTCAGTCGTAGTAAGACTGAGTACATGTGTGTGAATGAAAGGGAGGGAAGTGGAACAGTAAGGTTACAGGGTGAAGAGGTGAAGAATGTACAGGAGTTTAAGTACTTGGGGTCAACAGTCCAGAGTAATGGAGAGTGTGGGAAAGATGTAAAGAAGCGAGTGCAGGCAGGTTGGAATGGGTGGAGAAAAGTGTCGGGAGTTCTGTGTGATCAGAAAATATCAGCGAGAATCAAGGGGAAGGTGTACAGGACAGTGGTGAGACCGGCCATGCTGTATGGTTTAGAGACAGTGTCACTGAGGAAGAGACAGGAGTCAGAGCTAGAGGTAGCAGAGCTGAAGATGTTGAGGTTCTCTTTGGGAGCGACAAGATTGGACAGGATTAGGAATGAGTACATCAGAGGGACAGCTCATGTTGGACGTTTGGGGGACAAAGTTAGGGAGGCCAGATTAAGATGGTTTGGACATGTTCAGAGGAGGGAGAGTGAGTATATTGGTAGGAGAATGTTGGACATGGAGCTGCCAGGCAGGAGGCAAAGAGGAAGGCCAAAGAGGAGGTATATGGATGGAATTAATGAGGATATGAAGCTAGTGGGTGCAAGTGTTGAGGATGCAGAAGATAGGGATAGGTGGAGAGAGATGATTCGCTGTGGCGACCCCTGAAGGGAAAAGCCGAAAGAAGAAGAAGAAGAATCTCATAGAGTCTGTGCAATAGATACCAAACATTTCTTAGCTCATCAACAGGAGGGAAAATTGTGTAAAGGTTACTTTTGGTCAAACTTTATCTTGTTTCATAGTGTTTAATGGTGCCGAATGCAAAATGACTCTACCTGCATCTGTTGGCGAGCTGCACAGCGAGCTAAGATCCAGGCCAGGTGGAGGAGTGAGGATGGAGACTGACAGATTCCCATGCTTCAGCTTCTGCTGCTGGAAACCACATCTTTTTTTGGCAGCAGCCATGCGTGTTGGACTAAACAGTATGTAATCCCTTGAACGGTTCATAGATCCATTCAAGCCAGTTGCCGACGTCTCCTCTCTGAATTTTAACTTCGGCTTATTCTCAGAGGTTTTTTTGTGTGGTGAACGGTTTTCGGGCTCATGCTCAAATTTTGACTCGTGATCACGCCTTCCTGTGCTGATGCTTTTCGTTTCGCTGAACAGCAACCTTTGAGCCAGGTCCTTCAAATCCTTTGCTTTTTTGCCATGTATATTAGTTCTTCCATTTTCCAGTAATGGTGTTGATAGCCCTGGATCTGAAAGCTTAATATTTTCTGCACTTTGCCCATGTAATTCATGATGACCATTTTCACGGATTTCAGAAAGGTGAGCTCTTTCCTCTGGTATGTTAGGTGTCTTCACAGGCATACTACATGTTCCTTTGGACAATTTAGACTCTTGTATATTCCCTGCATCAGTCAATGAAGCTGAATCCACAGGAATCAACTGTGTCGTCTCATTTTGCTGAAATTAGTTTTTTTTTTTTTTTTTAGAGCCAAACTGTAAAATGGAACAGTAGCACATTTGTATCTAAGCTGCATCAAATCATTTACACTTACCATAACAGAAGTGCTATTACAACTTCCCCTTTTCTGCATTCCATGTTCAGAGGGCTGAGCATTATGGGAACGGCTCGACCGTCTAGTCGTTGGTTTTTCATCCACAGGCAATCTACCAGAAATAAGTAATCTCTCTGATGAAGGAATAAAACACTTGGGGGTGTGATGTTATAAGAAAATAATCAACAGCACAATGTTAAGATGCAGAGTTATCATTACCAGAAGTACAGCACATCCTGAAGTCTTTTTTTATTCCTCTTATGCCACAGCAATTTGTCAACAATTACAATTTTTTTTATTTAAATTACACACCACTTTTTTTTAGCTGTATAATGACCCTCAATGTTGGGTAACATTCATTCATTGTCTACCGCTTGTCCGAATCTATTCTCGGGTCACGGGGAGCCTGTGCCTACCTCAGGTGTCATTGGGCATCAAGGCAGGATACACCCTGGACGGAGTGCCAACCCATCACAGGGCACACACACACACACTCATTCACTCATGCAATCACACACTACGGACAATTTAGAGACGCCAATCAACCTACAATGCATGTCTTTGGACCGGGGGAGGAAACCAGAGTACGGGGAGAACATGCAAGCTCCACTCACAGTGGAGCGTGGCGCAGGCGGGAATCGAACCCCCAACCCTGGAGGTGTGAGGCAAACGTGTTAACCACCAAGCCACCGTGCCCCCCTTGTTGTGTAACATTCGCAAAATAATTCAAATCCTGTTACTTATGCCATAGCAGCTATCTTACTTTTTTCTCTCTCTCTTTTAAAAATTAATAAGACAAAAAACATACTAAGTGCTGACACTAGAGACTCCTTCCTTATAAATGATTATACATTTCATACATCACTGAATGGGATTATTCCAAATGTCAATCATTTAAAAACAAGTGGAATATAAGCAAAGTAGACTTGATAGTAACGCATTTGCTGGAAAGTACAAGAATAGAAAACTGTATGATTGTAATAAAATGACAAAAAATTATTCCACACCTTTAAATAATATCCATGAAATACTGAATAAGGGGGTCTGTGAAATTTATGTGACAGCTAAATGGGTCTTCGCCTACATGACGATTGAGAAGTCTGTCTTTAAAGCATAAGTGATCAGAATAATCTGTCATTTCGATGAAAGCATTTAAATATAAAATATTGGATACTGGTTGTTTTTCTTACCCATTTTTCTTTGTTATAGGATGTTGTCCAAGGTAGAAAGTCCTTGATGAACAATTCATCACCCAGACTGTCAGTTAAAATCTTAAAAGCCTCTTCAGTGACTGAGAAAAGCCAACTGTGTTTAAGATTACAAAAAATATTTTTCTTAATTCCGCATTTTCCGATGTTTACGAGATCGAAATAT
>JAUCMX010000014.1:13577560-13617560 GCA_033459395.1 Hemibagrus guttatus | reverse complement strand
CAAAGCCGTGGAGGATTGCTTCATTGGAAAAGGTTTAGTTTTTGGATTTAAGGTTTGTCTATTTGGTATTTTTTCTAATTTTGTATTTTAAGTATAACATGGCCCCATTTATATCTCATGTGACTGATTGTGATCAGATAGTAGTTGGGCAAAATGGGGGGAGATCAAAATGAGATCTCGGTTTGATTTAGTCACTTGTTTTGTATTTCTGTCTTACAGCTTTCCGGCCGTGATGCAGAGAGCTGTTTACTTGGCGAACATACTGCTGAATCTGTGCAGTATTTGTCCTGTCAAGTCATTCCTCCTCATGGAGCTTTTCTTGGCGTCACTGTTTTTGCATACTTGCAAAGCCTTATGCAGGCAAATGCTCGCTCAGACTGTACCCTGGAAGCTGGTGGTCAGTGGCAGCAGAAAGATTCCCTGGTAAGCAGCTTTGACCACACTCTGCCTCTGTGTCAGAAGTCATGCTCTATAAACAGCAATGACGGCTTAACACTACCGCCTCCATGGCATGCAGTGTCAAACCTGGACTTATGTTTCTCTCCAGAGGAAACCAGAGGAAGCTCTTTAACTGAGGTTTCAGTGGACAATGAGTCACAAGAGTCTTTGGTCTTGCAATATCCAAATGATGTGCAAAGTACCAAATTCTCTCCCTTCATGCTTTCTGAATCAAAACATTCAGAGCATAATAGACTCTCTACCTCTCATAAGTCTTTGTTTAATGCATCATTTATATCCCCCATAAAAACCACCTCCTGTGATCATACATCAGAACACTTAAATCAGTGGGCTTCAAAAGACTGTCTCAGCCAAATAAATGCATCTTTTCCCGAAAAGTCACTTTTCAATCACAACAGTTTTGCTTTAGATGATGCACCGCTATCAGAAACGTTAGGAGATTTTGTCAGCACTGCAGAGCTGCAGATTGTTAACCAGAAAGTTCTCAGTCCCAGTGAAAGAGCTCAAGCCACGACTGAAAACAGTGTCCTCCTTGAAAACAACACAATTCCCACTGATCCCTCATTAGTACGATCCCTGCACTCTTCCCTTCCTGTTCTCACACCATTGCGTGACGTTACTAATGATAAGAAGTCACTGGAAAGAAAGAATAGAAAGCGAAAATCCTTCTCAGTGTCTAAACGTACGACGAAACTATCTTGCGTCTCTAAAAGGTTGCTCTCCTGTGACATAAAGGATGTGGCCTCAAACAGAAATGGAGGTACTCGTATGCAAAGTCATGCCACAAAAGAACAAGAAAATCAATCCAGTGGCTATAAGGATGTCTACAATTTTTCTGCAGACCTATTTCAACAAAGCAGCATGAACATTTTAGATATATCTGAGAGCTCCTTCTCGAACGCTGATATAAGAAAGCAAGACTGTCTTGTTGATATCAAAGTTTCAGAGCCTAATATTTCAAGTTTCCATTTTGCTCCTTCTCTACAGTCAACTCCTATTGTGGATCCATCCATCCAGCATCCATATAGACAGCCACATAAGCTCAGCAAAAAATGGTCAGGTTTCCATTGGTCTAAAAAAAGTATTACTCAAACAAGCCTTATCAGAGTTCTGCAAAACAACACTAATAATAGACAAGGGTTGCAACTGGACAAATCTAAATTTAATCAAACTTCTGATTCTGTTATCGAAACCTCTGAGATCTTAGCAGGTGGCTCTGAGCTGAAAGTGGATATGAAACACACACCTGGAGAATCTGCTTTAACCACCAACATTAATGACTGCTCTAGAGACCTTTTTGATCCTTCATTCTGAGTATAGGTTGAGGTTTTTTGTTTTTTTATACATTTTTTTAAAATTTATTTAATATTCTGAAATCTAATCAATGCTTCTTTTTGTTTGTATGAGCTGAGCTTGTAAATTCACACATGACAAATATTATTGAAGAGACGTGAGTTGTAAAAAAAATAATTTCAGAGGTATGTTGTTTTACAAGTAAGTTATTATATCATATGTGAAAATATTTTCAGGGATTGTGATATATTTGTAACCTATGACAGACCCAATAATAAATAATTATTTCAGTCATTACTTGTAGTTCTGAATTATTGGATTGGAGTTCTGAATTATTTGTATTTCAGAAAAGTCCCATGATGATTTCTGATTTGATGTTTATTTGAAAGAGAATATCGACTTAACAGAAACAAAACCTAATTCATTGGTTATTATGTAACTAGGACTAATCAGTAATGTTATAATTCATGTATAGGCCCTTGGTAATATAATGCAAGACTCCTTCAACACTATGTATGTGTTCTGATGGCTGAGGAGTATAGAGCTGAAGTTTATTAATGTCAGACAAAGTATATATAAAGTGTATGGTCTTAAGTAGGCGTCACTGGGTATATTTTTGTATAATGTACAAGTTTGTTGCAATACCGATTTTCATAAAACACAATTTCCATTTCCGTTCTCTTATAACAGGTTTAAGAGAAGTTAATAAATATATATATATATATATATATATATATATATATATATATATATATATATATATATATATATATATATATATATTCATCTGCTGGCATCTCAATCTGTTGGCATCAAGTGTTGTTAACAACAAAAAACTTTTTTTTCACGGTTTATGTCCTTGCAAAACAAAAAAGGATAAGTTGTTTTAGAGGCACAATACAATAACTGCTGGAATTGTTGATCTATGTTGAAACACTGTGCATTTTGTATCATTCTGTGTAAAGAGGCTGTTTTGTGTGAAAATCCCAGGAGATCAGCAGTAACAAAATATTCGAAGCAGCCCTTCTGATACAAACAAGCATGCCACAAAAGACCACAGAGATCACATTTTTTCCTTAATTCTAATGTTTGATGTGAATATTTAGCTCTTGACTGCCATTTGCATGACTTTATGAAATGCACTACTGCCACCTGGTTGACTGATTAGATAGCTGCACGAATGTACGTGTATAGGTGTTCCTAATAAAGTGGACGTTGGTATCTCATATTAACTGTATTTTAGGATTTTTTAAATATTTGTATCATTATACCATTGTCATAATAACTACAAAATAATTTCGCAAACGTCAACAGTCCGTGTAGCAGGTGCCAGCAGACACCTGATGTTCAGCTTGTGTCAACAGGGTGAAAAGCAAAGGCCGGGAAGGTCAGGTGTGATTCAGCGAAGTGCCGTGTGCAAGGCTGTTCCGTACTGTGAGGACATGACGCTGATTGGTTGCTTGTTGCAAACGCAAACCGGAAATCTAAGGGAATAAGCCAATCAGAAGGCGATGACGTCAGGTCCGTTTAAAGCATTTCGTATGACGCAAACAACTGTTGAAGGAGGGCGGACATTTTCTAGCGTCTGCTACCGAGCTGAAAGTGAAGAGGAAAACGCGAGCGGTACTGTTCAAGAAAAGGCTTTTAAAGAGCAAAAGAAAAGGATGAAGAATATGTAAATGGACTGTGCCGAATTTTGTATTTGTATATCATCAGAAATTCGGTCGAAACTGCTTTAGATTAGAAATCCGACTCAAAGATGTCGGCCGAAGCCGCGAGGGAAGACGCCTGTCGAGAGTATCAGTCGTCTTTGGAAGACTTGACTTTCAACAGCAAACCGCACATCAACATGCTGACCATCCTCGCTGAAGAGAATCTGCAGTTCGCCGAGGATATCGTCGCTATAATTGAAGCACAAATTGCCAAGGTTTTTATGAAAATAGCTTTTTTTTTGTTTTGTCACGTAGCAGCCATATTGTCCTCGTTGAACACAACAGCACGCGCATGTGCAGAGTCAGCGAAAGTGTGTTAAGGCCTTAATACGTGCATTTTGTACATGTAATTGTCGTTAAAAGATTAAACATCAATATTGATTAATTTAACGAGATGTTTGTCGCAGAGCCTAATTCTGGCGTTTATTTTGCTTTGTGTGTTGCCCCGTGCACGTGACCTAACTTCTTTCTGACTCGATAGCTAAGAAGCTAGCTTTTAGCTTAGCTAAGGCGTATTTTAGCTTTAACGAACAAAATAGATCTCAATCAACTACAGTATCGTTTTATAATATCTTGTCGTAAATTCCAAACTTTCTTAGTGTCCTAAACATTGACTTATTATTATTATTATTATTATTATTACAGTTATTTAAATAATTCAGGTTGGCTAATTTAGCTAAACGAACGAATGGACGCAGTACGTTTTTATATTTATCTTTACGGCTCTAATAAATGTAATGGTTCCATTTAAAATTGTATATACGTTCATAAGGGCTACAGCAATATATATTTTTTAATAACATGTCAAAAAATGGACAGGTAATTTATCGCAGATGTACCTCACATAAAAACCCCACAGGATCTCAGATTCGCACCCTTACACTGCGGCCAGGTCTGAAACGTAAAGTGGTCAGTAGTTTCAGTCAGTTTTGCATTTTTAGGCTATTCAAATCTTCACCATATGTTTGAGATACTAAAGGGTGTGTACTGATGTCTTGAGATCTTAATCTGTTTGGCTGGTCACTTAAACTAAATGGATTAATTCAGACCTTATTATTTAAAAAACAAGTCAGTTTGGATCTAATGTCTACTGAAGGTGTTCTCGAGTTAAAAGGTATGGCTACAAAAAGTTTTAAAACCTTTGTGTTAATAGATATCCCTTTAATAAAAAATATCCCTTTAATAGCAGTTGGTGTTTTTACTAGGAAAAATGCTCACTGAACTAGAAAAGTATTAGAGCCAAAAAAAAGATGAATATCAAAAACAAAGCCTTTTTTTTTTACTTTAAACTTGGGGCTTATGTTTAATAAACTTGCTATGCCAGCCACTTGATTTCCCCCATTCTAAATACATGATGATCTAATTTGTGGCTTTGTTCCCATTGACTGCCAGAAAACTGACTAACCAGTATTAGTTATGACACCGAGTAGCTGTGAAGCCCACACAGACAGCCTGCCATTCTGTTTTCTTGTAATTACAGCGGACTTCTGGTGGATTGGATCGTTGGCCGAATAGTAATGTAGATTATGCTTTCCAGTGTACAAGTACCAGTTATTACTGATCTTAGCCACTACACTGGGTAGAGATGAGCAGGGGTGTAAGTTAAATTTCTTTTTAAGGTGTGACCGGATCAATAAAAGTTGCACTAACTGTAACTACCGCTGTCCATGTAAAAGTGTCGGCATAATCGTCAACATGCTATTGATCGCTTTTATGCCATAGTCCTGTGGTCGTAACTTTGGTGGTCCGTAAAAACGAGCTCTTTCTTTGTATTTCCTAACTAATAAAGGGTTCATGGCGTGTTTAGATTGCTGAGTAATTTTTTTCTATTGATTTTTCATTGTTAATAAATGCTGCACAAATGTGACAATAAACTATATGAAATATGCTTTTGTCTTTCTTTACCAGTGTAATTTTTTGTGGGAACATCTGCCTGTTCTTTTGAGTTTGTTTGTGAGAAATGGTCTTTCAATCAGTCATTGCTTCAGATGTCTACAATGTCTTTGCATAGTAACTCCACAATTTAACCAAATGTTAATTATCCTTTAAACAAAGTTGCCAGCCATGTGGCCCTGGGAAGGAGGGCAAAAATTCTAAGACAAACCCAATGCTACTTTAAAGGACAAACTCCAAACAACCTTTGATTAAAAGTGCAATGGACATTTTTTAAAGCCACCTTTTAATCTTTTATTTGATGCCTCAAAAGGTGAATATGGTCAATTGCTGAAATATTAAAAATAAAATAAGACTTTGTCTATCCCTTTTTCCTTTTTTCCCCCCATAAGACATTCCTACTTTAAAAGCAACAATTTCCAAAATGTTTGTCAAATGGTGACTTTAACAAATAACTAATAAACATATGGACATCTTGCATATCTTTTTGACCTGGAGTATCTGCACTGAAGATTCATCATTGGAGCTTTTCTTTTGAAGAGGAATACAACTTTATCTTTTGTGTTTTTAAAATAACTATATGGTGTTTTGAATTGCCATATCCACGCAAGTCGTCTTTTTTTTTTTTTTTTTTCCCTCAAGATTGTTTGGCTTTTCTTTTTTAATCAAGGGCTGAAACATTTGGAAGAATGTTAAGAGAATTTTTTTTTTTTTTTTTTTTCCTTCATGAAATGCATTTTTGGGCAGCTGGATGGACATGTTTTTTTTTTCCTCATCACCTTTCCCTCCTTTTTTTAAACACCAAAGGATACAAGCTAATATGACACTGTTACTGCACATTTGTCATGTTGTGTACTAAACTTGTGAGTTTTCTATCGCTGTAGGCGCCTCCTGCTGAGAAGCTTCCTGTTTTGTACTTAGTGGATTCCATAGTGAAGAATGTTGGCGGACAGTACCTTGAAGTGTTTGCTAAAAACCTAATCACATCCTTTATATGTGTGTTTGAGAAGGTACTTAATTTTCCACTTATTTCTTCTTATGATGTTGCTGAACATTAAGTGTCTAGTGCTTCCATATGTTCATGTATAGATATTTTTATTCTGTACTGTTATTTCCTTAACTTGTGATGGTATAGTGGTGGTCATAGGTTTGCAAACGTCTTACTGCTGGACAGGCTGTTGATTCAGAATTAATCATTTTAGGACAGTTTTCTATGGCTACTAAAAAACAGATGTCAGAGTATTAATTTTCTCTGCCTTTCTTTAGGTGGATGAAAACACTAGAAAATGTCTCTTCAAATTGCGTTCCACCTGGGATGAGATTTTCCCCTTGAAGAAGTTGTATGCTTTGGATGTTCGTGTGAATTCAGTCGATCCTGCTTGGCCCATTAAGCCTTTACCACCAAATGTGAACGCCAGCATTCATGTCAACCCTAAATTTTTAAAGACGGTAAGCATGTGGTATGAGTAAATGGTAACTTGGTTCTTGAATTTTCACGGTAGGAAAGGAAAGTAGTTAACCAATAATGTCTCTCTTTTTGTGTAGACTGAAGAAGTAGCTTCTCATCCCCCAGTAAGTGAGAAGAACTTGGAAGAGGAACAAATAATAAGGCAGCAGTTGCTTGCTAAGCAAAAACAGTTGTTAGAACTTCAGCAGAAGAAGATAGAGCTTGAACTTGAACAAACAAAAGCACAACTGGTAAGCCTTGTGTTGAATCATAGAATTTTCATGTTTAGACTTTGGAAAACATTCCAGCCTGCAAATAGGGAAACCATAATGCAGTGACTAAAGTGCCCATAATTATAAATCTCTACATTCTTTTTCTTTCTCCTCAAGGCGGCCAGTACAAACCACCCACCTCACAGTGGTCCAGCCCAGTTTGATCCACCAGCTGTGAGTCAGCCAGCTTCTACACAACACAAGTCATGGCATCCACCACAAGCAGACAAACCACCAAACAGAGATCCTAGATTAAACAGAGCTTCCGGCCCATCCGTAAATACAAAGGAACAAGGAGGATTGAGGAAGGAGAGCCATGTCATACTCCCTGGTATCAGTGTACCTGAAAAGAGAGTTCATGTACCCCCAGAAAGGCCCGCTAAGCTAATGAGAATACCAAAAAAAGAGAGCTCTGCAACTGATGAAAAATTGAAATCCAAGTTGGTGTCACCATTAAGCAAAGGAGCCCTTCATAAAAGCAAAGACTCTGAGCCTGAGCACCCAAAGACATTAGATGTTAATAAAAAGGACCCAAGATTGCGAAAGCAGATGCATGAGAAGACAGATCTGAAAGAGGAAGAAGTCAAAGAAAAGAAAAGAAGTGCAGAGAGGAAAGAACGGGAAGATGTTGGCAAAGGCCCTGACCCACCGAGATCTAGCAACTCCAGAGGCAAGCTAGCAAATGGGTCTCTGAATAAGCATGACAGATTTGATACTTTTCAAAAGCAAGATATTAAAGTCAGTAAAACAAACATCAGGAAAAGGTCTCGGTCAAGGTCTCGTTCTCCACCTCAGCACTCTCCTAAACGAAAAGAGAGGCGGTCCCCAAAGAGAAGAACAAGGAGTATCACTCCGCCTCCAAAATCGGGAAAGGCTAGGCAGTTAAGCAAACATAACGAAGGCGATAACCAAGCGAATGTCAGGGAGGATCGGAGTATACCAAAGAAGGTTTCTGAGCTGAGGCGGTTAAAAAGACCACTGGAAGATAGAACTCCTGAGCACAGAGATGTCCAGCCACAGAGAGCATCACCTGTAGAGCATAAAAGTGCTAAAGACATGAAGAGATGGAGGAGTGGATGGGAAGAGAATAAACCGTACGTAGCCTCATATATGACCCACCTCACCCTTTTTTATGGCATGAGCTTATATGGAATCTGGTATACATTTGTAATGACATAATTTAAGTAGAGTTTTGTGTTTTGTTTAGTCTAAAACAACCTGACCCAGATCCTTCACATGGCAAACCCGGGCTGCAAAGACATAAAACGTGGAACAGCTATCAGAGACCTCCGGGGCCACGGACACTGAAACAGCATCGTCTGAGTGTCGACGCCAACCTACAGATTCCAGACGTGCTTCATTCTGCCAGCAAAAGAGATCTTTTACGAAAGGTATAACACAAACTTATGAAATTTGTTGTATAAGGTCATATTACCCAGTTTTGTGTATGGGGCATTGGTGGTTCAGTGGTAGGTTTCTCGCCTATCATGCGTAAGGCCCGGGTTTGATTCCCAGCCAATGCCTCAATCCCAGCCACTGGATGCAGTGCCGGTCCCAAGCCTGGAAAAATGGGAGGGTTGCGTCAGGAAGGGCATCCGGCGTAAAACATTTGCCAAGTTGATGTGCGGACCTGGTCTGCTGTGGCGACCCCGAACAGGGAGCAGCCGAAAGCATTAACTAACTAACCCAGTTTTGTGTATATACTTTGGTCATATTGAATTGAATTACATGAGTTGATTCAATGTCTTCCAAGATTTACTGTTTCTTTATGCTGACATACTAAATGCCCTCTGTGCCACTTCTCATTACTAGACAAAACCAGTTTGATTGTGATCTTTTTAACAACACTATCCTGTGCGTGCTTTCTCTCTAATGCCACTCAGCCGTATATCTGATCAAAGACAGATTTCAAAGCTGTCTCCAGATACATGTCTACACCCATTTGTATAAATCATCATGTGCTTCCTGATCACGTTTAGATCATAGTACAGCTTGCAAATACAGCTTGTCCAAATGAATTTGTACTAGTTCACATTATTCACCTGCAAATCTTGCATGTCATCATCTAGGCTAGCCAGCGATTGGCTGATGGAGAGCTAACCCAGGAAGAATTCCTTAACGTGGCCCATCAAATCAAGCAAATATTTCAGTATCAAGAAGAAAAACAGCGCTCTGATTCTTGGGAGGGACCAAATGATGATGGCTCATGCACGAGAAAGAAACCCCATGGACATATGTCTGTTGCTGAGCTCTCTTACTTGGAGCACAAATCAAAGCTGAAAAAAACACAGCTGCAACGCCCAGGTATTATACAAAGTATCCATGTAGAACACTATTTGTTACAGCTAGTGTGACATGCTAGGTTATATGTAATTTTTTGGGTTATATGTAATTATTGTTTTTTGAATGATTTTACATATTGAATTGGTTATGTGTGTGTATATATATATATATATATATATATATATATATATATATATATAAAATATATTATTCATATTTTTGGATGTTTAGTTATTGATGTTTAATTATGTTTTCTAGCCCTTATAGTTCACCAAAACTCACCTTTGAGAGAGAATGTGCAACAAATTAGGCCTCAACAAGAACATGAGGATCCATTCACCTCAGATGTACTTAAAAAGGGAAGTGAAGCCTTTAAAACATTCTCAGGGCCTGATGATCCTAGAAGAAATGACAGACCACCATCTCAAACAGGACCCTCTTTCAGAAATTCCCCAAGTCCAGCTGGTTGTGATGTAAACGCTGGGAAATCTTCAAGTCTTCCATTTGATGGATCAGCTCAATCCATGGATTTGGATCAACTTGAGGATGGAGACATCAGTCCAAGGTTCGAAAGTCCTAACAGTGTTCACTCTGATACAGGTCCAGACAATGATGCTCCACTAGGTTTAGATGCTCCTTCAAGACATGAAATGATGCCAGGACCAGGGAGAGCTGGCCGAAACCTTAATGAATCTCCTGGCCACACACCACCTCATGTTTCTGACGGGCCTAACACGCAGGTAAATATGACAAGACATGACAGTGCAAATGTCCCTGCACGATTTGATGGCCATTTGAGTTCTCATTCCCAGTTTGAAGGAACACATGGCCTTATAGGACAGACACGGTCAGAGGCACCGTCCAGACCTCATCCTCCTGGGAGATATGAGGGAAATGCAGGTCCAGGGAGATATGATAGTCCTGGTGCTCATGGTCCAGCTAGGTTTGAGGGGCATGGCCGATATGATGGTCCTGGGCCACACAGGTTTGAAAGACCTCCACTGCTGAAAGGGCCTGGAAGATACGATAACCAGTCAGTGCCACATGGACCAATGAGGTTTACAGAGCCTCATGGCCGATTTGAAGGGCCATGTCGTTTTGATGGTCCATTGGGACATCAAGGTGCTGGAAGATTTGATGGCCCAGGACCCATACGTTACACCAACCCAATGCAGTCAAATAGATTTGATGGCCCTGCCAGGTTTGATAATCCCCATATACCACAAGGCCCTCCTGGAGGATTTGATGGCCCAATGAGGTATCCTTCTGGGATGGTCAATTACGAGGGACCAAGGAGACATGAAGGACCAGGCAATCAGTCAGGCATGATGCGCTTTGACAATTCAGCACAACCAGCACCGATGAGATTTGAAGGACAGCCCTCTGGCATGCCCAGATTTGACTCTGCTCCACAGGGTCCTCCACGATACCGTGGACCTCCAAACATGCAAAATTCATATAGACCACAAGGGCAGATGATGATTGATCAATCTCAGAATCAGAGTCCGATGTTAAATTCAGGTGTTCCACCCCATAATTATAATATGGGAGCACCTAATGCATTTGATGGTCAACCACTGCCATTTCATGTGCAGCAAAACGTCTCGCAGGGGGCTAACTTTAATGTGCCAGAACCCACACCATCAGGATTTCAGAATTCATACAGGCCTGTTGCGCCATTTCCTGGTGCTGCTCCTGCAAACCACCCTCAACATGTGAGTACCAAAAATTATGGTTGGAGTTTAACCAGTTTAAAGTTGAATGTGGATGGCTTTGAAGACTTGTGATAAAACCTTTCTTTTTTAAATTTCAGATGCCTGTCATGTCTGCTCCGGTTCAGAACTTTGGACCACCAAACCCAGCTCCTTTCAACCCACAAGGTAGGATTTTTGAACATTTTTACAAGCAAGTTTTATAGGTAAGTGATCTGAGAAGAAGACTTATGAGATGTCTGTTTTTATGATAGGTTCCCAGTTTGTTCAGCCTGAGAGTCATCTGGGCCAAATGGATGTTAATGATTTGATGGCTAAACTGATAGACTTTGGAATTATCAAACCAACACAAACAGATTCGAGCAGTGGTAAGCACCTTCCTTGTTTTTTTTTTTTTAAACCTGGATTGACTTGCATGCACACTTAGCAATATTATCAGATTTGTTTGTGGGGGTGTGTGTGTAAATATAAAAACTACTATTATGTGCAAAGAAGTATTTTTGTTTAGAATTAAATGTCTGGGTTTTGTTTTTGTTTTTTTAATTAGTGTATCTTGCATTTATCAGATTATTTTGTATATGTGAACATGTTCCATGCTTATTTCAGAGTCTACATCTGTGACTCCGTCTCAGAGTATACCAGAAGAAGAGGAACCAGAGGAGGAGGAACAGGAGGAGGATGATACTCTCCCTGACTTGACTGGCTTTGTTGTAGACGACATGAAACAGTATGTGTTCACTAATTAGTCTTTAGGTTTACATTTTGTTTGTGTTTTTAAACTGCATTTGTTTGTCACTTGATAGGAGACATGAAAGTGTCATCACCAAACTGTACACAGGAATTCAGTGCTACTCCTGTGGGATGCGCTTTACTGCATCTCAGACTGATATTTACGCTGATCACTTGGATTGGCACTACAGACAAAACCGCTCAGAGAAGGACATCAGTAGGAAAATAACGCACAGACGGTGGTACTACAGTCTCACAGTAAGCAAAATGCATTTATGCATGTGTATTGGCAGGCTCAGTGAGCCACTGGCACGGTTTTGTTCCTTAAGACATGTTCATAGGAACTAACCTTAATGACATGTTACTTAAAGCAAATTGTTCTTTTTTAGGATTGGATTGAATTTGAAGAAATTGCTGATCTTGAGGAGAGGGCAAAGAGCCAGTTTTTTGAAAAGGTACATGAGGAGGTTGTACAGAAAAACCAGGAAGCAGCCAAAGAGAGGGAATTCCAGAGTGTGAAGGCTGCTGCCGATGTTGTTCATGAAGTAAGTATACCTATTAAAGCTACACCCTTGATGCATCTTTTGCTGTTACTTTCTTGGATTTTGGATTCATCATAATGCTAGCCCATGTGTCAGTAATGCCAGCTGGATTAATTGTTTTTTCTGTGTCTTCCCCCTAGTCTTGTGAGATTTGCCAAGAGCAGTTTGAGATGTACTGGGAAGAAGACGAGGAGGAATGGCATCTGAAGAACGCCATCCGAGTTGATGGAAAAGTATGAAATTTGAAACACGTGTTCATTATCAGGGCTTTGTCTGATTAAGTGCAGACAACAGACTCATGATTCACTCTTTTCTTTCAGACATACCATCCCTTGTGTTATGAAGACTACAGAAATGTAAGTGTGTCAAAACTTTAACGAGTTAAATCTGGAAATTTGAATAATTGTCATCCACACACACTCATTATAAATTTGTATTTGTTAACTGACATTAACTGGCTCAAACATTTAACTATTAGTCGAGCTCTAATGGGTGTGGGTGATATGATGGATATTTCGATGATATACAGGATTTAAAAAGTAGTTTCATGATATGTTTATGAAGACCAATCAACACAAGGAGGAAAAAACTAGAAATATATTTTACAATTTTAAAGATTCAGAACAGAATACATCAAATCATGGTGTCTGGTTCCCTGAGACAAATATGGCTAACAAGTAATAAGTCTGTCTGGCTCAAACCACGTCCAGGTCTACATCCAGTGCTGTAACAAACTAGTTGTTTTAGTTTTAGATCAGAGTTTGAAGGTGATGTACTTTTTTTTTTTTTTTTTTTTTTTTTTTTTTACAGTTTAACTTTAAACTTGCTCTTTTACACATTCACTTATTGAAAATATTAATGAGTTGGCTTATGTAAATATTAATAGTTCTGGAAAAGATGATGGACTTTGCACACATGTCCATTGCAGAAGTAAGGAAGCTAGTGCTGGACACCAGATATGTCTCGGCCGATTCAGGCTAAATGCTAAATAGTTGTCAATTGTACATTGTGTTGTAAAGGAGATTTTTGCTGAACCACTCTTTTTAGTCCCTATTGTCAGTGATGTGTTATGTGAAGTTCTTCTTGTGTTTTTGTTAATTCAAAATACATCTCTTTTTTTTCTCTTACATAAACTCTGTAGACATCTTCCTTTGTGGATTCCACCCCGTCTCCCAATAAGATGGTCACAGAAAACCCTTTAAATGCTTTCATAAAACAAGAAAGAGAAGGTGAGGGGTCATGCTGCAGTATTAAGGAAGAGCCATCTGAGGGAGAGACAGAGGCTGTAACGGTAAAACAGGAGGTTCAGGATGATTCGGAAGGAGGGTCACAAACAATTAGTGCAATTCCATTTTAAACTGTGCTGCTGCTTTAAGACCTCCTTCTCTCGTCATTACTTGAGTTTCTGTAAAACTATTTTTATACAGGACGGCTCTGAGGCAGGGTCCTCAGCTATGCATACATTTAAATACATTTTTGTATTTGTAACTGCCTGCAATTTACAGGTGTTTTTTGCTGTGTGAATGCCAAGTGAAATGTACTTTAAAAATATGTATGTTGGGGGTAAATGTGTGTATAATTTAATTTATAAATAAAGAAATATTTTTGGTATGCTTTGTGTAATATTGAGAATCAAAAACTTTGGGTTTAAATCCTCCAAGAATTTTCGGTTTTCCTGATAAGGCATTTGTACAGATATTTTGAGAAGTGAACAGCAATGATGGATTAGTTTTTACAGAGGACACCTCGATAGTTCTATAATCCCTACTTTCAGTCTTTAGAAATTCCTACAAGGCAGAGGGTTTCGGTTATTAAGGATAAAGATGGATCTAGTTTTCTCCCCATCTTTAACCTAAATGTGTAATTAACTACGTGTCAAGCCCATTGAGTTTACTAATGTTTTTGGTTATGGTAAATAAAATGTGTTTAGTTTAATAAGGAAAAAAAAAAGAAATAATTTTTGCAGAAATTTGAAGAGGTTTGCTTGACATACTGAATATTCAATAAAATGAATCATCATTAAAAAAAAATAGTGTCTGTGTGTAAAGTGTTTGTGTGCTTTTTGAAATGTTTATCCTAAATAAAATTTTAGTGTTAATGATACATGGCTCATGAAGTCTGTTTCTTTTCTTTAAACTTGGCACTGTACCTGTTGTGGCAACAATGACAGCTGTGTATGTATTTTTAGATTTCCATCAAGGCTATATCAGTTCAGCCATCTGACATTGATGCAGACTGAGACTTTTGGGTGGGGGGTAAATTATAATTATTAAAATGCAAGATACAATAAAATATTCATTGTCACCTTTCAAAGCATGTCAGAATTATGGATGTAAATCTGAACAAGTGAATATGTTCCAGTAGGATTTGGTAGCCTCTAATTTGTTCAGATTCAAAAGTTAAGGGTCAAGTTTTTCCCAGAACAAACTTATTAATATAGTTAATTTAGGAATTATAATGTAGAGATCTATTTTTAAAGATTGGAGTTACAGGCAAATCACTGTGCTAGATTTTTAAATCATGTACACAAAGTTAAAATTATGAATTACTTTTATACACTCATTTATCCCTTGTTCCATTTCTACTGACTGATTGTTGCCTCAATTAATTCCAAGCAATTAAATGTATGCATCAATCTTAACTGTCTGATTGTTGCACATCTATTCATTGGCTATATTTTATTGTTTATATTCAATTAGAAAAATCCCTGTTAAACTTCAGTCCATGTTAATTGACCATTCAAACAAAATCAAAATGTGGGTTTTTCTTTTTTTATTATTTAATAGGCCGGCCTCACAGAAGTTTCCAGACTGGGAGGATTTAGTGGTTAAAGCGCAAAATATTTCTGAACAAGCTGAATCTGCTGTGGATCAAAAACACTGCTCAGATATTTTAGTGGGGAATGACAGGTGTTGAAGGTGCATCACAAAAGAAGATAATATAAGGAGGACATGCTCATTAAAAAAAAAAACATTCTTACAAAAATGTCATTTTACATGACTGAATATAATATAAAAGACATTTTTTCAATTCCATGTTCGGTAGACACCGAGGGCAACTGCCAAACAGGAGAAGATGCACACTGTGGAAAAATATCAAGAAAGATATTTTGATATTTTATGATTGATAAATTCAATAATACAGTTGAGGTCATATGTTTCCATATGGCTTGTAGAATCTGCAAAATATTAATCATTTATTTAATTATTTTATCTACTGATAAACGTAACTCTCATACGTCGCTTCTGAAGGGCAGTACTAAATGAAATAAGTCATTTAAACAAAATGTACACTGATCAACCCCCAGGCTCTTAATGTATCGCGTTGCCTTCTTAAGCATCAGTGAATGTTTGCAGATTTTGTAATAGTTGTGTACGAGTCCCTCAATTGTCCTGAAAAGATCCGAAAGTCATATAGCCTCTGATAAAGGTCAAATACACAAAAGATGCTGGAAAAGCAAAGAATGTGCAGGACCACAAAAGTGAAGGATGATTCTAAAGAACAGTGTGCAGTTTAACTGCTCAGGTCAAACAACCTACTCATGAACAACTCTTACAAAATATAAAAACAATCATTGATCATTCAGGTAGCACCACACAGTATTAAAAATCGAGTGTATGTAAACTTTTGAACTGGCTCATTTGTGTTGCAGTTATTATTGTGTCTTGTGGACTATATATGAATGTCTGTAATGTGAAAACAGCTTAGTCAGGGCAAAATCATCCTTCTTATTTTTTTTATATTATAAACATTTTGCAGATTCTGCAAGGCGCATGTAAACTGTACATTAGGCAAAATGACTTAAGTGTCTAATCTCAGTGTACCTGCGAGATATCGGATCGTCTGGAGCTTCAGTGATTCTAGGAGTGTTTTCAGTGAAGCCACTTCGATGTCTATTTTCTTGATGGTTTCAATTGCGCTAGTTTCGATTTCAGCATTCTAAACATTACAAAAAGACAGAGTTGAACCTAAATATCTGATTTATTACTTTTTATGAACAGCTTTTTTTTTTTTTTTAAAGAAAAAAAAGACAACCTACCTTTTTATGAAACTCAGAGCTGACCTCCATCAGTTTTTTCTCTTGCTCTGTAAACTGATACATTTGAGACTGAATCATATTTGATGTATAAAGATGGTACAAGCCTCTAATGATCTAATTATGCTTTTACAATCCAGGATACATAAGCAAGATGTTGACTTACCATGTCAGTTACTCGACTTCGCTCAAGATTAATGTCCAACTTTGTACCTGCTCTGATTTTTTGACTTTCCTCCTTCAATCCAAAGGCACAAATGTTACACATTAATGTAACTTAAATAATGGTTGTGAAAAATATCTGGCTGAATACTACATTATTCATTCTGGAAGAAAAAGCTTTACTCACAAGCAATCTGTTTTTGATCTGTTCGAGTTCAGTCTTCATTTTCTAAACAGAAAAGTTGAAGGAATAAAACAAAACAAAAAACTTTCCATGAATCAGAAACACAACTGATTATCCAAGGCATGATTTCAGGACAAATTTTTAGACAAGGCTAAAAACTAAGGCAAGTCTATAGCTAACAGTTTAGGAAAAAAAGACACACATGGCACAGACAGGAATCGAGCTCCCAATCATGGAGGTGCTTTTTCATGCTTTGATCAAGTTGTTGGACAGCTACAGTACATACATACCATACAGAAATGGAACTAAATGGCCTAATCACAATTGAGAATAGAATATTTTCTCACTTTTCTCTGTTAGAGTAACCAGTACTTAAAATGCTACAACTTTACTTCTGATTCATATGAATGCACTCCCGTAGTTGTACAGGAATTGTACAGTTTTTCCAAGTATTTTGGCTGTTTGATTATACTTCTATATAAAGCTTTTGAAAATACACTGCAGCATCAGCGTCTAAAACTCTACAACCGCTTTGGTCAAATCCATATAAAGCCTTACAGTGTACATAATGATTTTGTTTACAAGAAACGTACTGCGTTTTCCGATCTCAAGTTGGCAAATTCACTTTTCTCCAGAATGACCATGTCCTTCCTAATGGAATCCAGATGAGCCATAATTTGCTGGAGAACAATTTCCTGCAACAGAAACGCCAGTGAAGAAAATCCACAGTAATTTGTGTACATTTACATCGTTTTCTTGTTAGATTCTTTACCTGATGAGCTCCTGTTACCATGTCCCTGTACACGATGTCCATGTTGGCTGTTGTGAGAGTGACCAGCGCATCGACGATCAACTCTGCCTGCTTCTTTTCAAATCCTACGCAAAATGGAGCTAGTAGTGTTAAACAAGACAAATCTGACATACAGGTTCCTCAAAACTCTGCATAATTTTGTATGAATTCAACAGAAATCATACAAAAGACCATTCTAAATTGTATCAGCACATGCTAGAGGGGTTCTCAATCAATGTCCAAACCTTTTTAAATATTCATTTCAATTTTAATTTTAATATTATTGCTTCACCGGAAGCTCGAGTTCATCATACCACTGAAAATAATAAAAAAAGATACCCAGTAAAAACAGATGGCAGACAGAATATGAAAAGTCCAGAGTTTACAAACATTCGTCCATGCCCATGTTACACTTCTTAAGGTTTCTAAGGTTTGTCCTGATGGAGGAATCATCAAAGGTTTGTGGGAAGTGGTAGCTCATTGGTTAAGGTGTTGGCAGGCTGTGAGTGTAAATCCCAGCACCACCAAGCTGCCACTGCTGGGCCCTTAAGAAAGGGCCTTAACCCTCAACTGCTCTGCTGTATAAATGCTGTAAATGTTTAATACAAAACCCTAAAACGGTCGGTTTTCCTATAAGACATGGGTGAAATAGAATCAAAACTCATTACTAACAAACGCTCCACATTACCTATGAATGGCCTGGATATTTGCCTGCAATTATTACTGTCCATAACGGTCACCTCAGACAGAAAAATACATAGCTTCTCTTACTTTTTCCAATAGATATCCATCCATCCATTTTCTGTACAGCCTACTCTACACAGGGTCATGTGGAACCTGGAGTCTATCCAGAGGACTTGGGGTACAAGGCAGAGGAGACCCTGGAGGGGGTGCCAGAGTCCCCACAAGCAAAGGAAGAACATGCAAACTCCACACATATTACAGAGGCAGAATCGGGCCCCCAATCATGGCCAAACATGCTATCCACTGAGCCACCATGGCCCCCTTCAACAGATATTTTACTATTAAATTATTCTTTTTTCCATCATAGCACAATGGCACAACGTGTAACACTGCTTGTCTCATAGCTCCAGGGTCTTCAGTTTGATCCTGAGCTCGGGTTATTATCTGTGTGGAGTTTTGCATGTTCTTCCTGTGTCCGTGTGGGGGATCTTCTGGGTTCTCCGGTTTCCACCCACCTCATGCAGATAACTTTAAATCACCCCTAGGTGGGAGTAACCTTGATGTCCCAGGGTAGGCTCCAGGTTCACTGCAAGTCTGACCAGGATAAAGTGTCACTGAAGATGAATGAATGAATCAGCAAAGGAAATATTTTTCCTTAAAAGTTTTTTTTCCCCCCTGTCAAATTCATGTATCTAACTTTTTAAAGGATTCGCAGACTTTTTAGCACCACTGTACCGTTTGATTCAAGCTCTTTGACAAGAGCATGGCTGTCGAAGGTCAGTTTTCTTTGTTCCAGTGGAGTCAGCTCCACTTTCCGGACATCATACGTCCTTCTCCTGTCAGTCGCGTGGAACCCTGAATACAAATACAACCAGCTCAAACAAACAAAAACTGTAATATTATATAAGTTGTGCAATAAATAAATAAATCATTTCCTGTACCTCTAGCAGAGAGACAGGAGGATGTCGGCATGAGCCAGTGAAGAGCTCCGACATGCTGTCTGATCTGAACAGCACAGTATCTGCGCAGAAGCAACCCCAGGTACATGATAAAGACTATTTATCCGATTATTTATGGTTTTAAAACAGGAACTATAACTACACTTGTATGCTTGTCAACATTGCATTGGCATTACATTTCAGGTAGCGCTGAATGACCTAACGCAAGGAAGAGAATACACCAAAAATAATGGGTTAAAACGCAAACATCTAACTAGAAGTCAAGTTGAAACACATCAGCTCAATCTTACAGCAAGTTACAACACTTTATATCGATTCCATCCTAAATCACTCCGTGCTTCCTACATAGTTAAAGAGCAACGTTTCTTTAGGGCCAAGAGTCGATTTCAGAAGAATCGACTCCCCGATACTTTGCATTGGGTAATAAGGAGTCGATTCTAAAGCTTTGACTTGTCCCTACTCGATCCGTACCGGAAACGCGGTTTATACTGCGCATGTGCGGCAATGCGTCTACTTCTTGTCTGAAGTATGACGAAACGATATACGGCAGTTTATTTATTACGGCAGGTATTTAGAATACTGTTGTTATTATACTACTAATAATATAATGTTATAATGTGTTTTTGGTAGCAATTTCGCGCATGAGCAGAACAAAACCTGAGTTTCCGCACATGCGCAGTACAAATTGATTTGGTTAGACTCTGGAATCGGATTTGGAGTTGAATTTCTCGAATCCAATACCCTTCTGCACCCTGTTCAGTGCACTTTATATGCAGTTGGAAGGCATTTGGGATTGAGCCATTATTTCTGACTTTCGTCATACTTCCGGAAACAAACGTTTAGCGTGAGGTGTATTTTAAATAAAGTAAACTTTATTGATTCAGTGAGCTGTCATGGCGGCGTCCATAAGCCAGGGTTGGAGCTGGTTTGTCGCCTTGGCTCTTGGGGTTTCTTTTCTGAAATGTCTGCTGATAAATGCATAGTGAGTGAACAGTTTAACCTGAAACGCCGAGTTTCGACATGTCTCTGGGTATGATCGCTGATTAGAAACACGGTGATGGCTGACTGTTCATTGGATTAATTGATCTAGCTTTATTGTTAACCATCGATTAATCAAAACCAAAAAGGGCTTATTGTCGCTATAATTGTACGAAGATATATTTTTAAAAAGGGATCTTGTTCTAATATAATAACACCTAGACTTAGTCACTCACTAGGGCTGAATGAAATGTCAATATGACGTTAGGATATTATATTCATGTTACAATGAACTTTGTAATTATTGCCAGGTGTTTTAAAGCTCCACTGATAATCACTGTAAAGAGTAACTAGTTAAGTACTATTCGTGTTATTTCTCTGATTAAAAATCCAGCTTGATCTAAACTGTTACCAGCTTTCAAAACCAGCTTGACCACCACACCCACTGTTTTGGCAGCTAGTAACTGCTCAGGATTGAAGGATTGAAGTCAGGAAGTGGAAACCTTTGCATATTGTACTCCACTTACCCAACAATGTATTTAACTAATTCGTAGATATAATAGCTTTCTTGTGACATTTTAGGATTTTATGGCTGTCTATAGCTATTTGTAATTTACATAAACGGCTTATTTTCCAGTCACTCTACAGATTTTGAAGTCCACCGGAACTGGCTCGCTATCACTCACTCTCTGCCTGTGTCAAAGTGGTATTATGAGGTATTTACTCACATTAAATAATTACAGATATTTTCATATTGTTGATGCCTTTGAATTATTATTATTATTATTATTATTATTATTATTATTATTATTATTATTATGTAAATACTGTCAACCTTTTTATGTCTGCATAATCAACTAAGAGTTTGAAAGTTTTTCATTTTGTTGCCTTAATGTTCAGGCCACATCAGAGTGGACACTGGATTATCCTCCCCTGTTTGCATGGTTTGAGTTTGGACTGTCACACATCGCCAAATACTTCGATGCGAAGATGCTGGTTGTTGAGAACCTTAATTATGCCAGTCCTGCCACTGTGCTGTTCCAGAGACTTTCTGTCATTATCACTGATGTGGTCTTCATTTATGCAGTTAAAGAGTACGATTGTGTTGAGTACAATCATGTCTTACTCGCACCACAACGACCCAGTAAACTAAATACCTTTGGCATCATTCTGAACTTGCGTATACTGTTCAGTCATTTATATTTGGGGTTTTGTGCTTTTTTTTTTAGATGTTGTAAATGTTCATGGGAAGACAAACGAAAGGACCTGATGGCAAAGCCATCTTTCATCCTGGCCACATTGCTGCTGTGGAACTGTGGACTTCTCATCGTCGATCGTATCCTTATTAAATTGACATACTGACTTGCTCATAAATGTGAAATAACCCGATAGTGTTTTTCTGCTCACTTTGAAGTCAGTGTGTTTAATCCTTAAATAACATCATGTAGACATTCATTTCCAGTACAATGGCTTCCTCTTTGGAATTCTTCTATTATCAGTTGCACGACATATTCAGGTGTCAGCCATTATTTTTTTTATATCTACAAAGTAATTCATGTCACATGCTTTTATTTAAAACAACTAACAGTTTAGGATGATTGCAAGCAAAGAAAACAAATCATTGTTTTCCTGTTTAACAAGGCAAAAGTTGCATTTTTGATTGGGTAATTATGCCCAACCTGGCACCCAGTGTTGTATAAATCGCAGTGTGCATAAGTGACACTGATTATTACTGCATTTCTAACACTGTTATTCAAATACAAAAAGTAAATTCTTTAATCATGTTAATTGTTCAGTCATGTTGATTCTATATTCCAATTATATGAAATACTTAAAAATAGCAAATGTATTTAAAAATAGTGAATATACTCTCGTTTTTAAATGTTTGACTCTCTCTCTCTCTCTCTCTCTCTCTCTCTCTCTCTCTCTCTCTCTCTCTCTCTCTGCTTGTGTTTAAACAGAACAGACACTTCGAGGGAGCCCTACTGTTTGCCATCCTCTTAAACATGAAGCACATATACCTGTACATTGCTCCTGCCTATGGAATCTTCCTGCTCAGGTGTTTCTGCTTCACACAGAATAATGCAGGTGTGGCTTTTTAAAAACATCTGGGTGCCCTGTCACATTTATGGAGTATCTAAATGTTTGTTTATTTTGATATTGCTTTTATGTAATTAGATATTGCTTCTCATATTAGATATTTCTTCTCAGACTTTCACATGTTAGTTTGGATGCACAGAGTTTGTATGTTCTCTCAATGTTTCAGAGGTTTCCTCTGGGTTCTCTGGTCTCCTCCCGCAGTCCAGAAACATGCATGTAGGATGATTGGAATCTCTAAATTGTCCATAGTGCGTGAGTGTGTGTGTGTTTGTGTGATTGGGCCCTGTGATGGGTTGGCACTATATCCAGGGTGTCCCCAACCTTGTACCCCAAGTCCCCTGGAATAGGCTCTAGGTTCCCAGTGACCGTGTGTAGAATATGCGGCACAGAAAATGAATGCATGGATGTTTGATTGGACCTGCAATTAAATTTTTCCAACATTTAGTAAGTAAAATAACAGCACATCCTGTAGTTTTTTGTTCCTTTAACCATAGCAATTTACCAACATATACCATTTTTATTTATTCAAATGACATCATACTTTTTATCCCCTTAATTATTTTTTTTAAAATAATGTTTAATGTGGAACATTCATGAAACATATTCCAAAACCCCAAACATTTATCAAATAAACAATGTTATTTTACATATTACATATGTTAAATAGAATCAATAACATTTTTGTTATAGCAAACTCATTAATATTGCGACTTCAACAATACTTGTATGTGAATAAATAATAAGAAATTGTGTTATAAATCATTTAAATAAATATCATGAAACTTCTCATTTTTGCATGAAGTCTGCTTTTTCATGGAACAAAACTACATGCAATCTAAAGAATAATAAAGTCCTTCTAACATGACTCTCGTATTCTCTTTAGATGGCTCAGTGAGGTGGAGGAGTTTCAGCCTTTTCCGCCTAGTAGCTCTTGGATTTATTGTTCTGTCCACGTTTGCTGTGTCTTTTGGACCCTTTATCATACTGGTATGTATCTTGATTGATTCTCTCTTTGATAAGAAGCTCTCTGTCTGATTGAATGTTTTGTTGAAACAATATTATTGATTTTTTACCGTATTATTAAAGGGTCAAATGCCACAAGTCCTCTCCAGACTCTTCCCTTTCAAGCGTGGGTTATGTCACGCCTACTGGGCTCCTAATATCTGGGCGCTGTACAACATTGCAGACAAAGCTCTATCTGTCCTTGGTAAGAAAACTATATGTGCTGTGTATATATAACATTCCGCTTGTTAGGAATAAAACTCGGGAATGTGCTGTTATAGGAAGAGAGTCAACAATGGTGTAATGGTGGAGTAATGCATCCTGATGCAAAGCACAATGACTGTAACCACACCAAACCTGAAGATTTTCCTATAACACATCCTGTTAATACAGTGCTTTATTCCTTTTATACCTTTAGAAATTTGTGAATGAGTCATTTCAAGTTTTTATTTATGAAATAAAAATTACTATTGGAATGCTGCACATTTTTATGCATTTTTATGTAGATTTTATAGATGGTTATGGAATTCTCACATAATAAATTAGTTCCTGCAACAAAATCTCATTAACCCTGTCATCTGTAGATGTGAGTTCAAAACCCAGAAGTGCCAAGAGACTAAATTAGCCATGTTATCTGGGTGGGAGGGGCATACTCTGTCTCTCTCCCCTATCAGTCGGTTAAATTGAATTCAATTCAGTTTTATTTGTATAGCACTTTAGACACTGTCACAAAGCAGCTTTGCAGAAATATGTAAATTCAGGGTATAAATAATAAAATTGAAATGTATCCCTGAGTAACCCAGAGGTGATGGTGGTAAGGAACAACTCCCAGAGACAATATTAGGAAAAAACCTTTAGAGGAATAATAGTAACCCTAGCTAATCCGAGGTGTCTGTGAGCTCATCTGTGTGGAAGGAGGCTGTCATCGCTTTCATTCGAGTCTGTGTGTGTTACTGTGCGTTACACAGCATGAGCAGCAGTTGGAAAACATATTGTGGACTGGCTTCATAGTGTCTCGGTGGAAGGTCTTGTAAGCCCTCACCTTCTCCAGGTTAAAGCTGTTGTATGAAGGAGAGAGCTGGCTGGAGGGTGGGGAAATGGCGGGTGAGCCTGCAGTACTGTCAGAGATGAAGTTCAAGAAGACGGATCTGCTCAGATTTGAGAATTCGACAGTGATGACTTAACCTCATCCTAACACTTATTGTTTATTTTAGGTGTAAAATTCAAACTGCTGGACCAGAACAATCTGCCCAAAGCCTCGATGACTGGAGGTTTGGTTCAGGAATTTCAACACTCCGTTCTTCCACCCGTGTCTCCTCTAGTGACACTTGTTTGCACTTTACTGTCAATCCTGGTGAGTATTTTGGCTGTGCACTTTAATTAAATAACACTGGTGGTGGTGTGATTAAAATAACTTGATAAGTTACTACAACGCTGTCTTAGCTTTTGGATGGCAAAACCTCAACTTGGCTAAGCCTTCCACGTAATGTTTTCCACTAATGTGAAACTTATACACAGAATACGAATGTCTTAAAAAATATGAAGAAGAACAAGTAAAAGTGTGCATTTTTGAGGAATAGTTATCATTTAAATATTAAAAATTTTTTTTTTATGTATCCTTACCACTGATTACTTTTTTTTTTGCAACAGAAAAAATTTAATTAAAAATACCTGTGAATTTACATTTTTAAGAATTGTAAGAATCATCAGTTCATCTTTGAATAGCTCTCTTTTGCTATATTAATTATACACAGAAATCAGAAATCCTATTAATCCTAAATGAACTGAATGAGCAGTGTTGTACTTGTTAAAAGAGTAGTGTACCCCTAGAAATCCAATCCTTTCAAATTCTTGGCCACCCCCCCTGCCTCATGCTTATCAGAAGATTCTAGAAAGTTTTGCCTGAATTTTTTCCCCTGCATAGCCTGCTGTGTTGATTACATGGCGAAGACCTAACGGAGCCCGAGGATTCCTGCGCTGCATAATAATTTGTGCCCTGGGATCTTTCATGTTTGGTTGGCATGTCCATGAAAAAGCCATTTTAATGGCAATACTTCCTCTAAGGTAATATTTTACTTTACATTTTAGAACAGAAACTAAACTTTATTTCGTCGCTCGTACATTTTTGGTCTGTTTCTTTCCAGCTTGTTAGCGGTAGAGAGTAAGGAAGATGCTCGAACCTTTCTGATCCTCAGCACTACAGGCCATTTCTCCCTCTTTCCGCTTCTCTTTACAACTCCAGGTATGGACACATTTCTGCGTTCGTGCTGTCAACTTCAACATTACCGAACTTTGGTTATGTTTACGAACATATCATCCTCTTTTTTTCATGCAGAGCTGCCCATCAAAATACTATTTATGCTGATGTTTACAGTCTTCAGTTTTACCGCATTCAAGAAGCTTTTCAGGTCAGTTCAAGACAATACATTCATCTTCAATTCTAATCAGTAACTGTGGGAGTATGCTTACTGTAATTAAGTTGGCACAAATGTCTTTTGGTAATAAGAAAAATTTCCAAAAGTGCTGATTTTTTTGTTTTGTTTAAATGAATATTCATACACATGTGCTCAAACCATCTCCTCCAAAAGTATTGGAGTTTTTTTTGATGGTGGTGGTTGTTCTTGCTATACACTGTATCATTCAGTTTCATCTTTGGCAATAAACTGTAAGAAATTACACCAATCAGGCATAACATTATGAGCAGGGACAGGTGAAGTGAATAACACTGAATATCTCCTTATCATGGCACCTGTTAGTGGCTGGGATATGTTAGGCAGCAAGTGAACATTTTGTCCTCAAAGTTGATGTGTTAAAAGTAGGAAAAATGAGCAAGCGTAAGGATTTGTGTGAGTTTGACAAGGGCCAAATTGTGATGGCTAGACCACTGGATCAGAGCATCTCCAAAACTGCAGCTCTTGTGGGGTGTTCCCGGTCTGCTGTGGTCAGTATCTATCAAAAGTGGTCCAAGGAAGGAACAGTGGCCAAGGCTCATTGACGCACGTGGGGAGCGAAGGCTGGCCTGTGTGATCCGATCCAACAGACGAGCTATTGTTGCTCAAATTGCTGAAGACGTTAATGCTGGTTCTGATAGAAAGGTGTCAGGATACACAGTGCATCGCAGTTTGCTGTGTATGGGGCTGCATAGTTGCAGACCAGTCATGGTGTCCATGCTGACCCCTGTGCACCGCTGAAAGAAGAAGAAGAAGCCTTTATTATCGCCCCACATACATTACAGCACAGTGGAATTCTTTCCTTCACATATCCCAGCTGAGGAAGTTGGGGTCAGAGTGCAGGGGCAGCTATGATACAGCGCCCCTGGAGCAGAGAGGGTTAAGGGCCTTGCTCAATTGCCCAACAGTGGAGCTTGCTGATACTGGGACTTGAACCCCGATCCTCTGATCCACGACCCAGAGCCTTAACCACTTGAGTCACCAGCGCCAACAATGGGCACGTGAGCATCAGAATTGGACCATGGAGCAATGGAAGAAGGTGTCCTGGTCTGATGAATCACGTTTTCTGTTACGTCCCGTGAATGGCTAGGTGCGTGTGCGTCACTTACATGCAGAACACATGGTACCAGGATGCACTATGGGAAGAAGGCAAGCCGGAAGAGGCAGTGTCATGCCTACCACCTACGTAAGCAATGTTGCAGACCATGTACACTCTTTCATGGTATAAAGCAGGATAATGCGCTGTGCCACAAAGCAAAAATGGTTCAGGAATGGTTTGATGAGCACAACAATGAGTTTGAGGTGTTGACTTGGCCTCCAAATTCCCCAAATCTCAATCCAGTCGAGCATCAATGGGATGTGCTGAACAAACAAGTAAAGATCCATGGAGGCCCCACCTCACAACTTACAGGACTTAAAGGATCTGCCACTAACATCTTGGTGCCAGGTATCACAGCACACCTTCAGGGATCTAGTGGAGTCCATGCCTCGACGGGTCAAGGCTGTTTTGCCAGCAAAAGGGGGACCAGCACAATATTAGGCAGGAGGTCATAATGATATGCCTGATTGGTGTATGTAATTATGTAAAAAGTTGGATGTTTTGCTTTGTGTTAATCAAGTTTCAGACCCAGTATCACTGACTCATAAGACCTGTTGTTATTTTTAATTTTTCTTGCAGTAAAGCTGGCTGGTTGGTGAACTCCATGGAAGCTGTGTATCTCCTGGGCCTGGTTCCTCTGGAGCTCATCTGTGAGATTGTTTACCCACTGACTAGCTGGCAGCAGACACTTCCCTTCATCCCTCTGCTCCTCACCTCTGTCTACTGCGCACTGGGTGTGGTCTACTGCTTCATCAGACTCTACCTATCAGTGTTCACTTCTCCCTGCAGCAAAGTGAAAGCCCAGTAATGCAGGAATGGTGTAGAAACACTAAGCTGTAATTACTTTTTGTTTACAATGATGTGACCAAATGTTACTTTGGACCCATAAAACTACTTTTGAGAAAGGGGTGTCTATCAGTGTAAGTACTTTTATTTTGGTACGCAATCATTTTCTACTGAATGTGATATTTTAATTAAAGAACTATACTTTCACATTTCCTTCATTTTTCCTGGCTTCAACTTAATTCAGTAATATTGCAGCCCAGAAGCATAAAATACAACACCGATATCTTTCCATGTTTTATTCCTAATAAGGCAAAGACACTTGATTTGTAAAGTGGACACAAAAGTATTTCCTTCGGTGTTTAAAGCATGAGATGAAATGTGTACATGTATTATAATGTAGCTCTCAAAGACTACAGTTGAAGAAAAGCCCTTTTTTCGTGATCGAACATTACATTAGTAGCAATTGTAAAATAACTGAGAAACCTGCAATTTATTTCATTTAGTTCATTTCATTAGTTCAATTTTGAAACTACTAAATAAGCACAGCACCACATATATCAGCTTCAGCTCAATTTCTATTCTCTCAATTTCCTTTTATATTCATATTTGTCTTTTAAGAAAACAAAACAGATTTTGAGAATCTGGAGTTTTAATAGTGAAGAATTTGAATCGTCCTTCTGTGTTTAGAAGTATAACCAATTTAGACTTTATACACTTGTGTGTACTATGTATTAAAGTTAAACCAGGATGTGTTTATGCATGTTTAATTGAAGACTGCTGTTGTGAAATGCAGCACAGAACTACTAGATCATACTGTGAGCTGTAAGTCATAACCATAATAACACTTTTATCATTTTTTGTAATAATTCTGAAAAGGACTGATGACTAAGAGTTCATGGTAATAAGAATGATGAAATAAATAAGAAACTAGGTAGTATTCATTTATATGAATTCTTGGAAAATTATATTGACACATGCCCCAGATATGGCTTAGATCTGGACAGTGGTTGTATTTCAGTGTGGCACAATAGCAGCACATGGGGAATTACATTCATTTCTGATGCAAAATAGTGCTTTTGCTTTTCAGAGTAGCACTTTGTCTTCATCTAACACACAAAAAAGCAATACTTTCTATGTATTCTATGTCACACTGCCCCCCCTCCATTGCTTTTCTGTATGATTCATGTCCATAATTTTTGTACTAAATTGTAACAAAACCAATGGACTTTCTATTCTCTCTATGAACAAGTATAAATCCTTAATATAAAAAAAGTTTGAATTAGTTCACTTGCTGTCATCACAGCTCTTTGACTTTTCACAGCTAAGCCTTTCCTTATAAAGCAACATGTTTCCAGTCACTGCTTTGCCAAGTCCTGTCCTGTCACTCAGTGTTTTGAGCCCCTTAAAGCATTAAAGGCTCAGTCCACCTTTCCATTGCTTCTCTTCAGTCAAATGCCTGAGGAAGCTCCTCCAGTTTATGCATGTGAGCTGCATACACCTGCTGAGTATTGAAATTCTTCTGGTCTTTAGTCTGGCAAGTTAGCTGGCTGGCTTAAAGTTACATTTTAGCTCACCATTAATCTCAAGATGAGCAAAAAAAGAAATGAAGAAACTATTTGTACTTTGTTGTTATTCCTGTCTGTTGTAGCTGATGTTAGTGGTTGAATCTTCTGGGTTTTATAATTTTGTTATTACACATGATTTAACTTTTATTGTTCTTAGAATTATTGTGTGCTACAATGAAATTTGCTGAACATTATCATCATTATACTGGTGTTCCAGTACCATTGCTGTGCTGTAGTGCCTTGTGCTGTCAGTGATGTTTAAAGTGTCAGCGAACCGCTGTGTCTCCAGAATGAAATTGATCTTAAGTCCCTGTCTGGCTTTGTTCGCCGTTGCCTGGTCTCTGTCGTCCTTCAACGATAATCTCTAGCACGGGTGTCAGGTCCATCATTTTCTTTAGCATCTCCATTATATCTGGGTGCCCTCTGGCTCCTTCAATGAATTCTTCAAGTGTTAATTCACCTTTAGTGAACAAAATGTGATGCAAAAAGGAGCATTTAGTCCAGCTGGCAAAAACAAACTGAATACTGTTGTACTGAAAGTAGATGATTCAGAAGAAGAAGGCATTACCCTATTGAACAAATTTCACTAAACCCTCTGACCCAAAACCAAAAAAAGCCAAAGAAAGAAACCAAAAGCAGAACATTTATGACGATCATATGAAAAAAAGAAACACTAACAGGCATTCTTGTTATAGGAAAATAAGAACAACAGGGTGGTATAATGTGGCCCAGCCCGAAGAGGAGTTACTGTTTTCTCATTTAATTAATTAACCACAGCAATCTGCCAAATAAATTGGGAAAGGTCTGCTTTCTGCAAGATATTCCTTTGCCAAAAAAAAATAAATTTGCTCTAACTGAAGACTTAAATACAAAATATGTTAAATAAACATCTCTTTACCTGATCAAGAATTATACTTTTGTTAAATAAGGTGGTTTTTTTTATTTAATTTTATTTACTTATTTAAATATAGAATCAAATATAAATTTAAGATACTTTATCAAACTGTCAGGTGCTGTTATAGAAAAAGAAAATCACCTCCTGACCAATCAGAATCAAGCATTTAACAGTGCCTTGCCAAAAGCATCTTCATGAGTTTATGAACATGATTCATTAAAATTAATGTAATACAGTCTATAAACTCAGTTAATAAAACGTTAATTTATTGCCAGCAATTTAATGTAAAAAAAATGTAATGATGCTTACCTTCTCCATTGACATCAATTTTTTCAAATATAAGTGCTACTATCTCTTCCGGCACAATGCTCCTATTTTGTGTGATGTCCTGTATGGCCTGTAGTAATGAAAAATAAAAAGTAGATAAAATGGCTTGTTATCATCTGATTGAGATGACTTGACAGATGGGTTATTGGAGCTTTTTGTCTCTCTGTTGGTCTGTCATTTAAACTATCACCTCTTGGCCCTGCTGGCAGAATCAGAACTGTCACATTTAAGTGGTTTCAAAATAAGAAGCTGTTTTGGTATCAAGTATAGACCAGTAGAAGTTGCTTTCGGCTGCTCCCTGTTCGGGATCGCCACAGCGGATGCGCCAGATGCCCTTCCTGACGCAACCCTCCCATTTTTTCCAGTCTTGGGACCAGCATTGCATCCAGTGGCTGGGAATTGAACCCGGGCCTTCCTCATGGTAGGTGAGAAACCTACCACTGAGCCACCAATGCCCGTTGTCAAGTATAGACCAGTATTGGTCTTAAATGCTGGACTGCTCTGAACTCTAAGATATTTACATAGAAAATAATTTTTATGATCCAAAATCCATTAACATTCATTCATTGTCTACCGCTTATCCGATCTATTCTCAGGTCACGGGGAGCCTGTGCATATATATCTATAACATGGGATTGTTTTTCCAGCCTACCGTGAATATTGTCTCCAGTTCCTCTTTGTCAATTTTTCCATTGCCGTCCTGGTCGAACAGTTTAAAATACCATTTTAATTTCTGGTTGATTTCACCCTTAAGCATCAGACTGATTGCAGCGATGTATTCCACAAAGTCTATGTATCCATCCTGAACAGAAAAACAGGATGTCAGCTGGATTCAGTTCTCTGATGCAGGTATTAAGAGCATCTACAGGCACTGTATTAATGTGATCATTATCTGACCTATTCAAGTGATCACGCAAAGGATACGGCCAACTTTTCACTGGATTAAATCTGGTATCAGAGATTAAATAAACACATCTAGATTTTAAATTAGTAATCAGATTATTCAAAGCAAGTATACTTTCAATCTGGTCTCTTTTACTTCCAAATAAGTGCTTTAACAAGTTCAACATAACATTTCTATGCTGCATTACATTACATTACATTATGTGCAAGTTTGTATAAAAAGCAACTGCATACATATTTAAATAAGGCAAGCCCCTGTGATAAAATTGTAACAGATTTATCGTTTAACATTTTTCTCATTCAGTATGATACAAAGCAACTGCAAAGGTTATTACCATACATATAGTATTTTTTAGTATAATCATTGACACATGTATAGTCAGTGGAGAGTTTTTTTCATTCTAAGATTATTGTGTGTATCTTATAAACAAAATCATTTGGACATGCACACGGAACATGTTCATCGTCTAATCAAATTAATTAATGACACTAAATTACAAAAAAAAAAATTGCTATATCATGAAATTATTTCAGCTTCAGACCTGTTTAGACTGAATTGGGTTTAAACAGGTTATGAAATTATTACTGCCATGTTTACTGCCAATTAATCTGCCATGTCAGCATTTTTCAGACAGCACATTCTGGAAAGGCTATTCCATAAAAGAAACCCATATATATATATATATAAAGTGACATCAAGTAAATAATGGCTGTGGCTTATGTGACACGGCCAGTGTTTTATCACAGAGAGCAAAAGCTGTACATTTGACATGATGGTATATTATAGATTTCTTATATTCTTTCCTCACCCCATTCATGTCAAACGTGTGGAAGACCTGCTCCACATAACCGTTAGCATCCTCAGGCATCCCCTGCAGCCCGAGGATGGACTTCAGCTCAAAGAGTGTGATTAGGCCTGACGGAGACTCCTTCATGAACTTGTTGTACCAGTGGTGCATGTCCTCAGCCAGGATGTCGTCCAGGCTGGTGTGATTGTTGCCCATGTCTGAGGAAATTCTTCGTGCCACACCTTCTTCAGGTTTGCACTCCGGGCCACCAGCTAGGCACTTAACATGCCTCCTGTAGCCCGTGGCTCTTTTAGCACTGCTGACCAGCCGCACACTGAGCTCAAGACAGGGTTTCTAAACCTCTTATGTTGGTGTCATACTAAAAGGGTGATCACTTGAAATAACCAGTAATAGGATAATGGCGGCTTCGAACAGAGTGTATTTTTACGAGGAAGAACTGGCACAGAAAAAGAGAATGCTTATGTAAGATATCTTGACCTTACCTCCATGCTCAGAACCAGCTACGTTTGTCTTGGCAATGCAGCTTTAAAATTCTAAATAAATAAAAATAAAATAAATTTGCTACATAAAGTACCCTTATTCATGAACTGCATATATACTCACCGTCCACTATTTTAGGAACACCTTTACACCTAAAAGTGTGATGTCTGTGACTTTAACAGTGGCAAGGTTATTGGTTCCAGACAGGCTGGTTTGATTATTTGAGAAACTGCTGATCTCCTGGGAATTTCAAACACAACAGGCTTGAGCTGATAAGAAGTGTATAGTATCTGAAATAATCACTCTACACATCCGTGGTGAGCAGAAAAGCATCTCAGCATGCACAACAACACAACAAACCTTGAAGTGAATGAGCTACAACAGCAGGCAACCACATCAGATTACACCCCTGAAAGCCAAGAACAGGAATCATGGGCACAGACTCACCCAAACTGGACAGTTTATAAAAATACCAGGTGATTTTGCACAGTTTCAATGAGCCTGTGCTCATCATAGCCTCAGATTCTCAGTAGTGTTATAATAGAGATGGCATAATACCACTTTTTCTTTCCTAATGTTTCATGCAGAAACAGCTTAAATCCTTCAGTACCCTACAGCAAGAAGTAAAGAAGTACACAACAATCAATATGGCTTTTATTTATTCACATACTTAAAAAGAATTATTCCAGTGCTTTTTTTTTTTTTTTTTTAATAAATGAACATATTTTCAGTGTACTACTATTAAATAGCTAATTAATTGTATGGTAACTGATTTTGATCAATGCAGAACTCAACGTGGAAAGGTATATTTTGGGTGACAGAAATATTTTGAAATCTTTTGATACACAAAATCTTACACAAATTCTTGAGACATAGGCAATACATTTCGATTTTTCATTCTAAGATGTCATTAAAATAAAATAAAAAAAAGCTTTCTTAAAAAAACCCAACAACCTGTGAATTAACCTTTTCTTTAAACTTAAGTATAACCATAATACTTGACTGTGTATCTGGCAACACATTATACACTTGTTCTAAATCCCAGTGTTTTGCATTTTAAATAAAAAACATGTTCTTGTCAACATCCATCCATCTTTTATTACAACATTAACTTTAGTGCAATATATATACAAAAGACTAACAAATAATACTGAATCTGAAAATAAATCCTCCAAAAAAAAAAAAAAAAAGGATTGTAGCAAAATGTTAACAAAACTGTACAAGAAAAAAATTGTTTTCTTTCTGATTAACTTGCACATTAACACAAAGAAAAAAATACTAAAAACTTTAACTGGTGCTAAAGTTTTGTTAGGAGGTTTCAGGGTATTTTATTCACATTATTACCAGGCCTCTGCTTCTGCCTTGTTGTTCTCCCACGTGGCTAGGATTTAGTGAACTGTCCCTTGAATAGAATTCTTATTTTCATTGCTTAGAGCATTTACATTCCTGTAATATAAGAAACAGACTATTTAGATAGATATCCAGAAACAAAGAAGCAGGAATTCTTATAACAAACACAGACTCACCGCTGTCTTCTTCCTCATTTTTCACTTCCTCTGTTTTCTCCTTCTCTGTTGCTGTTTCGCTCTGTGCCTCTACGGCTGTCTCCTCATCAGCCTCTTGCTTTGTGGCCTCTTCTTTACTGCTCTCTAACTCAGGCTGCTCAGACTTCTTGTTCTCTTCTACTGTCTCCTCTTTCTTAGCCGACACGACACACTCCCTGCTCTCCTCTCCCCCTGTTGTAGCTACGGGCTCCTGCTCTGAATCTGCTAAAGCTTCATGTTGCACTTGCTCTTGCTCTTGTTGAGATGTAGCAGACGCCGAGTCGGCACTGTCAGTCTCCTCTTTTTTTTCGAACACGTCGTTCTCCTTTCCATCTGGAGTTGTTGGACCAGAGACAGGCGTGGTGGCATTTTCCTCTTCAGCCGCACCTTCGTCCCCGCTGGACTTCCTGAGTCTGCGAGATGGAGGACGCCGTTTGATAGAATGACGAGCACGACCCTGTGTGCATATCCAGGGCAACAGACGCATTTTAAAATATAAAATCAAATAAAATCTCTATCCTTATCAATAAAATTGTTTTTAATTAAACACCAAGAGGTAGTTTTTAACCTTGTTGATGCTTGGAAGGATGAGACTTTCTGCAGGGGCCTCGAAGCTAGCTTGGCTCTCTGACTGGCTCGGTTTGGATGCTGAGGTTGGGCTAACCGGACTACAGGGTGAGTGAGGTGGAAAAAATGGCAGCTGCGGTTTCCCAGCTCCTGGACTCAACGGGGAAGGCAGGAGAGCCGTTGGTGAAAGAGTTGCCTGTGAGAAACATAACAGATCAAAAAATCTAACTTACACAATTATACCACAAGTGTAATCAAACAAATGAGACATGTTTATTGCCTAATGTTCTCTTATCTAAAGCTTCTAGAATGTTTGGAGTCTCAGTTTTTGATGTAGTCCTTGAATTGAGGCGTTAGAGTTTACCATGGCCACAGTGTCTAACCCTTGATTCTATCAGCTTTGTCTGTGATCTTGAACACTTTCTGGAAACTATCAAGGCTGAAATTGAGTGACACAGCTCAAGTGTCAGTATGTGTTTATTCACTGTCCTCATGCATCTCGGTTGAGCACCAAGACAAGGATTTGAACCTGAAACTGTCAGGGTGATGCCACTGAAGTAAACAATTTTGATTTCAATTATTTGGTTGGTTAAGAGTGGACTCAGAACCAGGCACTGAACCGGCCAGTATGCCGGTCTAGACATTGCAATTTTGCCCTTGTCAAAGTCTCTCAGATCCTTATGATAGCCCATTTTCATGCTTCCAACACATCAACTTCGAGAACTGAATTATGTGAAAACAACTGGCCAACTTATTAAATGGGGAATTTGTATATATTTATTCAAAAAACATGTCTTTGCAGGTGCTATATACATATCCTGCCACTAGCGGGTGTGCATGTGTGCTTGTGTTTGCATGAGCATGTGAGTGTGTGCGTGAGTGTGTGTGTGCATGTGGAGGAGGGTATGATGGAGGGATGTATTTGGTGAACACGTTAAGATGCTTTGTGGTAAAAACAAACCCACCTGTAGTTTCTCAATGAGGGCAGAGTTTCGATTCTTTCTCGGTGGCTGGGAACCAACTTCTGCTTTCTGTTATTTAAAAAAATAAAATATAATGAATTTAATGTATCATATCAATAACCCCAAAATGAAAATTTTGTACGGCTGTATGCAAAATGTAAAGCTGCATCATGCAAGAGGAATAGAAGATGAAGAAGTAAGAATGCACAAAACAATGGTTCCATTTAGCATTCTAATGTTTGTCTATTAAACGTGCTTCATACAGCAGTGCTGTTGACCTCTGACTTGTCAAAAGATGTTGATTAATTTCCTACAACAGCAGCTCTGCAAATCAAAGGTTTATATTAACATACTCATTCAGATATGCAATCATTTCTTTTGTAACAGCTCATTTACAGGGGCTAGTAGATAGATAGATAGATAGATAGATAGATAGATAGATAGATAGATAGATAGATAGATAGATAGATAGATAGATAGATAGATGGATAGATAGATAGATAGATAGATAGATAGATAGATAGATAGATAGATAGATAGATAGATAGATAGATAGATGGATAGATAGATAGATAGATAGATAGATAGATAGATAGATAGATAGATAGATAGATAGATAGATAGAATTTTATTGTCATTGCAAAGTACAGGTACAAAGCAACAAATGCTGTTTAGCATCTACCTGAAGTGCAAATAGTATCAAGTGTGCAAATTTCTACGGACCAAAACCATATTATTATTTTAAAAAGATCAGTTGATCAGGAGAGAGGACTGCTTTCTGATTTCTCAAGAACAAGCTGCTTACTTTTGTTTTTGTTAAGTCTTAATTTTGTCTTATTTAAGAGAAAGGAAAAAAAGGCATAAAGGAATGACTCTATATAACTGTGATAACAGGAACTAATTTGTTATGGGTCTTCCACAACATTAAATGTCACCACAAATGGATAAATATCTGTATGCTGCCTTGTTCTTTGTTAATTAAAAATGCTGGCAACCCTCCATGCTGTTAAAAGAAAATAATTGGCTTTGGGTGGTAACAGTAACGCCACTCCGCACTTGCTGATTACTTTCCTATAACTTCAAATGATTTATAAATGACATAACCCCACAGGAGAGGGTTTTACATTCAGAACAATATCCAAGTACAACAGACCACATTAATTATGTAGATACAGAAAACCGCTCATTAGAGAAATACTCTAATCAAAACATGCAGATGTGTTCTAGCAAGACAGTGTTTCTCATGCTTCTTGTCTCATCTCACCTCGTCCTGCCCCTTATCCACATCATTACTGGCAGGAAGTGGCAGTGTGCGTGGAGGTCTCCTCCGTACAGGCTTGTTCTGAAACACAGGCAACCACAAGATATTTATAATATCCTATTCTGTCAGGTCTGGATCAGGTGCAACACGGCTGGTAAAAAGAGCATGACAATAAAAGGAAAATTAGGTATAACTTTTCCTAAGAATCATTTATCACCCTATTGGAATACAGAAAGGTATTGAAGAAAGCACCACAAATAAAATAAAAAAATGAGAGAAAAAGAATGCCAGAGTGATGTCTGTTACTGAATTCATTGTGACTGATTGAGAGATGGATAAGAAAAGCAGTAAAGCAGAAAAAAGAGAGGATCGCTGGTGATAATGGCATTGAAAGTGAGAGACGAAGGCACCAAAGTGGTTTTATTCAAAGCCGCTGTGGGGTAGGGTGGGGTAGGGTGGGGTGGGGTGGGGTGGGGTGGGTGGGGGAGGTGGTTGGGGGATTAGCAAAGATCATCAGCCTACTTCAAGGTACTCAAAGTACTTGTGGCCTGGAACCCCTTTACCAAAAAAAAATATTAATGCAAAAAATCTTTGTGTCAATTTCATTAAATTTATAGGTCCAAGTTCAGATCATTTCTTGCTATTTATTTGTTCATATTAAATATTGTTACTTATATTATTGTTTTGTAGTTAATCAAGTTTGGATTGAACCCATTCAATTCAAGTGACTAGTTGTTGACTTATTTTTACCAATAGTTTCATTTGTGAACATAAAGAACCAGTTACACTGCTTTATTATATAAATTAAAAACAACAACAAAAATCAAATATATAAGGTCAGTTTTTTTTCTGTTTTAACTATTGCAAGTGAAGATTCTGAGCTTTAAATAAATCCTATTGTATTCCAGTGACCAGTGAATTAGAAACAACAACTAATAATAGAATAATAGTCTAATGGAAGGGTAGGTTGATGGAGGAACTGAGAGAGACTGTTTAAGCAGATAGTGGCGTGAAAACGTAAGCACGAGGAAGGAAGACACGCAGTCTGAATGAGGAAGGATGGAGCGACTGATCCGTTACAGTTTGGGAAGCCTCACCGCTTCATCTTCTGAACGAAGGGGAGCCTGACATGAAAACTTTCCAGCCAGCTCAGCCACAGAGATTCTCGACCCCTTCTGAAATACATCAGTATTATTGGAGTTTAAAGCATGCATGCAACAACAACTGCTGAAATGGGAAGAAAAGGAAGTTAAACTTTTTACACTGGTTTATGTGTGTGTGTGTGCACGCGTGTGTGTGTGTGTGTGTGTGTGTGTGTGTGTGTGTGTGTGTGTGTGTGTCATACATCGTTTTAGACATCTGGCAGGAAGACAGAAATAATCATTTTAGAATTCTTTCCGCTCTTGAGCGCTTTATTAAAGTGTTAAAACCTGTAAATGACAGAAAGAACCAGGCAAACCAAATTCTTGGTGTTTGTCATGAGAAGACAGATAGATAGATAGATAGATAGATAGATAGATAGATAGATAGATAGATAGATAGATAGATAGATAGATAGATAGATAGATAGAATTCTAAAAATAAATGTCTTAAAATAATGACAAGAATATCACAAATTGTGTTTTCACTCAGAACAAACATGCTTTTATTGTAAGTTCATATTGTTTTCTACTCCTACTTCACACAACTATTCTTTTTAAATCACCCACAATATGCCGAAATTTTGCATGAATGCAATTTATCCCACAAATGATTTGGACTCTTAGTAAATCAGGGCCTAAATATATTTTTCTTTATTCAAATTTCACAAAAGCTGGGCAAACTTGCATTCAGTAATATAAAGCTACATATAAACTAATTGAATATATATAGGAAAATATACATTTTGCTCATCATAATATAGCAAGAGAAAATAGAAAACCAGCTCAAAAGTCCAGCTCAAAGGCCTTGCCCATTATCTGCACTACTACAAGCAATTAAGATATACACATTGATGAGGAATGGTCTACATTGGCAAACTGGAGTTTGCTGGTTAGTCAGATTTTGCTATCAGACATCTTATTCAATGAAAGAACAAAGAATTGCGATTCAGAGATACTCCAAAGACAACAGCTAGGTCACATGATGCTTAAACACCATCCAAAAATCTTTATGTATACTTTAAAACACGCTTATGTGATTTCTTGCCAGAGACGACTGATATACTGCCACATGCCTTTGACAGATCAGAGTAAGCAACATTACATTTTCCACAACAGGAAACCACGATAAACTGTGCTGTGTGTAGGCTCAAGCGGTGGAAAAAATAATTCAGAAAGAACTCTGTGGAATCCTAAAGTGAGCTTGTATTCAATATATATAACATGCTTAATTACAGGCCTTACATGCTGTTGGTTGTTGTCATGTGCTGCTCTTCATGCTGGGTTTTATGTTTATGAAGATGTTATGCTTTTTAAACAGCATTCCTAACTGAGAGTGTTAGTGTGGCTGACTTGAGAATACAGAGCAAGTATCAGCAGGCAGGGTCATTAAAATGAGTGCAAGATGCCATGCAATGCTTCGCAAGCAATGTGTTAGACCATGGGGTGTCTCATTTCTAATTTCTCTCATTTCGACTCTTACATTTGTTCCATTTCACTACATTTGCATCAAAACTACACTATATGCACATGCAACAGCTTGAGCGTTTGCTGTTTGTGTTTGATCTGAGATAGATAATCATGTCAACAGTATTTTAATACGAGACCATCTTGTGAAGCCTCCAGAACATGCTGAAAAGTTTACTGGGCTATATTTTGTATCTTCATTTAAATCTTTCGGGTCAGTCGGGGAGGTTATATGATTTTGGTAACAAAATTACTATTAATTAAATGTGAATTTTAATAACAGAGGTTTTGAATTTGTCCAGGTTCAAAGACAAATCGTGCTCCTGGCAACACAGGTGGGACAATATATTAGCTTGGGTATAACCTTTGGCCTTTAAAATCCCAGCTCAGACCTCCCAGCTCATTCTGCCTACCTGGGCTCTATGGCTATGGCTCTACAGTATAATAGTTGACAGGAAACCTATCTTTGCTGAGAGTTTAAAAGAGCTCTGGAGTGAGACAGTATCACT
>JAUCMX010000014.1:13556971-13577060 GCA_033459395.1 Hemibagrus guttatus | reverse complement strand
ATTGTGTTAGCTGTATCTTACAAGCAGAGTTTAATATAGTTTTTAAACAATGTATAAGGTGGTTTTCATACTGTTACATTTACTGTGGTCCAAATCTGAGTGTGATTGTTCCTGGTTCTTGCTGGTTCTTCCTGGTTTCAGACCCAGAAAGTGACGACACAGATTACAATTTATTTATTTGTTTGTTTTTATTTTGGTGCTATGCCCAGTGTATTTAACTAACATTTGTAAGGTCCAGCTACAAAAATTCATTCATTCACTCTCCTTTTTATATTTCTCGGGGAGCCTGTGCCTATCTCAGGTGTCATTGGGCGTCAAGACAGGATACACGCTGGACGGAGTGCTAACACACATGGTGGAGGCGGCACTAGAACCCCAACCCTGGAGGTGTGAGGCAAATGTGCTAACCACTAAGCCACCGTGCTACACAATGTGAAAGCTACAAAAATGTGAAAGGGAACTTGTTCTTTTGTAGAAGGAGAAATCACATTCAGTGATGGTTACATCTGTGCACCAGTAACGTAGGGTAGGTAGTTTCACAAGAGACAATGAGACAGCATACCCTCTCTGAATGGCACACAGATGTAACCATCAGTAGCCTTGATATCACTGAATGTAATTTCTCTTTCCAAAGCAGGGAAGGAACATTTTCATGTCATTTCTAATAAGAATCTGGTGTAGATGCACCAGAAAAGTAAGTATTTCTTTATTTGTAAATCCAATACTGAAGTATAACATCACCAAATCCTAAACATGCCTAAAAAAAAACGTTTTACACACAAACGTTACTGCATGCACCATTTTGTTATGATTATATTTTATTATGACTTTTTTTTCTCAGAATATTCCATATTTATTCTCATAATATTAGGACTTTATTCTCAAAATCATTTTTATTTTTTAAACAGTGGCCTGAAAATGCTGTACTGTGTTGGGTTTGGGTGTGTTATCATTTTATTATATTCAGCATATTTGTTTGTGCAGGCAACCCTGTGAGCACTGGAGGAGAACCTCGCCCTGTCCCGGTCTGAGGTGGAGCAGGTCAAAGCCTCAGTGAAGCAGTATGAAAGCTTAGTAGGCAGCTACAAGATTCGCATTACTACACATTCACACACACATTTACACACACAGTGGGATTGGTGTTTAGTTATAGAGCTCCATACTAAACCCTAAGGTGCTTCATGACGTAACTTTAGGTGTGTGTGTTCAGCTGCAGAAGACACGTTCAGAGGCGGATGAATAGTGTGTGTGTGTGTGTGTGTGTGTGTGTGTGTGTGTGTGTGTGTGTGTGTGTGTGTGTGTGTGTGAAGGAGAGAGAGGTAAGAAGATCTAAAACCACAGGGAACCTAGACCTACTTTGTAATAAGGTTCCTTTCCCAAGTTTCCTTACAGTAAAAGTGCTGGCTGGAGAGTTTTTGTGCTGATATGAAAAAAGCAGCTGATATGACGTGCACATTTTAACTACATTATAGTAACACTCTTTACAGTTCTAGTGTCAGCTAACCCTGTGTTCACACTAGCAAATGGCAAAGCAATAGGCAAGCGTTCATTTTCTATGTATCTGAACAACAAAGAGTCGCTTTGTTAAGAGCACATTTGAATTGAGCTGTTCCCACTTCTATGCAAAATTAAGAATGACACAATAAAGCGACACATTCAAATGATTGACTGGAATGAGTCCAATTCTGTGGTGTGGGGTCTGACAATTTTTTAGTTCCCCAGACATCACTTTAGTTCCTACCTGCATTTAATTCCCATTTACTGCTGCTGCACAATAATAGAAAAAATTTTACAGCCAAGGTTTCCTCTCATTTTGTCTTGTCCACCCTCCCATTAAATGTGCATAATGACATTATAAAGAAACGCTATGGTTGAAAGAATGTATCAGAGATTGCTGTTGTCTGCTCAGTGACCCTAGCTACATTCAGCTTGCTTTGCTAAATGGCCAAAGGAGCTAGTGCAAACCCTAGCACATAACATACAAATCACACATTCTGTGTATTCTATGTATAACTGTTTCACTTTAGAAGCTATATAGATACAATAATTTCTCATAAGAATTAAAGAAATTCTGCACAGTAACCATCAATAACCCATGACCGTAGCAGTCACTACAAGGAGTCAAATTGCAAACATTAATTATGATCAGTAATAAGGATGAAGGACCTATTCCAAGGACCTATAGGATCGGTGCATGAGTGAATTAATTTGGTCAGTAAGTGATATGATATGATGATTGATATAATATGATGTGTTGATGTATTTGAGCAGGTTGAACAGCAGGGTGTTCAGATGGAGAAGATGCAGCAGAGGAACACACTGCTAATGGAAGAGAACAACCAGCTCAAGCACAAAGTGGAGTCCCTCAAAAGGTCAGTCACTGCAGCAATATACACCTAACACAACATGCAGCATCTTGCCACATGATTGATTTTGCCATATTGATTATGCCACATTTCTCAAACTGGATACAAAGGAATTTATTTGTAAATAGATCACAGAAGTATCTAGCTCAGAAATATGGTATTGATGAAAATCCAGTTAGTTACACACTCAAATGTTTCATATTAATGACAATGTGATCCAAAACAAAAAAAGACATTCAGTTAGAACAAAAGAAACATGTCCCTATAAAAGGAGGAAGTGAGTAGGTCTGTGCTGTAGTGGCTGAGCTGCCTTACTCAGCATTATTTTCAGCATTAGCAAAAACATTTGTAAAATGGATGGGTAATTTTTCAATTTGACCTGCTGATGTAAACAGGAAGTTGGAGGAGGCCAGCTCTCGGAACGGAAATCTTCTTCAAATGATAGCAGAGCGAGAGGAGACCGTCCTTCACAGCCAGATGCATTTGGAGAGGATGTCTCGCGAGTCCAACGCACTAAACCGGCAGCTAGAAGAGGCACTAGAGGATGCCAGACGACAGGTCTGTAAATTTACAACACCTAAGACTCCATAAAACTTGTCATATGCTTATGGCAGAACAGCAGTCTGTATGTTTAACTAAGACTGTGCAGGGAATAGACTATACATTCTCTCTTATCTGTCTAATATTTTTAAATAGAAAGCACATTAGCATTTGCTTCTTAGATTGTACCAACAGTTCTCAAATGACAAAATGACGAGAAAACTGGCAAATATTCTAGTAATGCAGCTCAGCCATTGCAGCATGCCTGCTACTATAGACACAAATGTTTCTGCCTTTTATTGGGTGCCATTACTTTTGTGAAACAAATGATCAATTATACAATTGCAACCAATGAAATAGGCTGGAGTCTGTGCATTTCTGATGTTTTCAGTCATCTAATGTGTGGTCTGATTAACAGGTGTTTAATAAGGGAGCGAGCTGCATCTAAAAAGCGAGCCTCTCAGTCCAAAGTGATTGAACTGGAGACCCGACTGAGCCGAGCCACTTCATAGCTCAGTCAGCTGCGGAGAACCAAAGACGAGGTAAGCTTTATGATGGACTAGTGTAAAAAAAAATTAAAAATAGCTGACCATGTGTCTCAGCCATCATGCAGTCTGTAGCCATAACAACACTATTACCAGTCCTAACCAGGATCAGCTAACTAGTCTTGCTTATAATGTGATAAGATTTATTTTTATCAAAAATGCAGATGAGATAAAGGTGGTGGTGAGGATGTGAAGTATATACCTGTATGTAGCCAAAGTGTGTCACATCATGTACCAGTGAACGTCCCAAAAATGAGTCAAGTTACATTTCAACATAGAAATATTGGTAACAAAATATTTTCAATACCAGTAGGTCATAATATTCTTACATCACTTATTGCCAAGTTTTTTTTTCATTGCCACTCTGTCCACTGAAAAAATCTTTTAGCTTTTCACAAATATATAATGTGGTATAGCACACACTATTGCAGTCTGTAACTATTACAGCATGGTCTCTGAAAAAAACAGTGTATAATGCTGGGAACAAATAGCTATAAATTAACTAAAGAGGACAGTTTGAGATGCAAGAGTCTGCAGTACTAATCAGTGAGGGAGATTTCATAAACCTTTGTTAATGCATTACATTCATTCTTCTGGGTCCATTGTTACTGTATTTTCAGGCGGAAAGGAGGTACCAGAGCCATCTGCAGGACGTGAAGGACCGCCTGGAACAGTCGAACAGCACCAATCGCAGTCTGCAGAACTATGTACAGTTCCTCAAAGCTTCATATGCTAGTGTGTTTGGGGACTTGCCTCTCAGCGGCAGCTCACTCAGCCATCTGACACCCTGTATACTTGAAACTGAGGTTATGCAGGACACACAGACACCGGTGTGTATTTTTTACACAGTACAGTGTGATGAGTTTACCTTCATCAGTTTTATTTGAATGTGGGTAAGAACCACTCAACTCTAATGTTGCGTTAATTATAATTGTTCCTCATTATATTTCATATAGATCTCCATATTTGAGCCCTAGATTAGTGACGGTGTTTTGACTGAAGTGGTGCTTAAATATCAGAAGCAAATGCTCTTCATAGACCTGAATATAATTTCAGTCATTATCAAAACCCCAAGTTGACCAGTCTATAATATGTGAAGTTTCTTATAAACTTCTAAGTTCTGTTGTATTAGCTTTCTAACTTTCTTTAGATAAATAAAAAATCAGCCTCTGCCAAGATTATGAAGTCATTCAAGGTAGATTTTCCCTTCATATTTACATATTTAGAACTACAACTGGGTCAAAAATTGATTTTGTAATTAAAGTCTGAATTGACTTGTTTAGTTTAAACATTTTTCATCAACATGTTGGTCTGTTTTGATTTCTAGAAATGGTAATGCAGCAGTGCTTTATTGTGTCCAGCTCACACACTTCCTCATTTGTGCACTCTGAGCTTCTGTCAGCATTATCACATTTATAATCCCTTAGATCACCGACTAGCTGAGTTGAGTCTTTGACCCAACGGTGTTGAATAACTGCACTGTGTTTGCTGTCTCCACTACTTATACATGGGATTTCTCTCTAATATAACCTTGAGCATCACTGGAAAATGGTGAGTCAGAAAAGATCTTTTTTTTTTTGTTAGGAGCTAACAGCAAAAACTAACCGTTGCCTCTTATGTTAGATAGATTTTGTCCATCACATTATTCACCATTATATCTCCTCCTATTAATTACCATTATCACTTAATAAGTGGTGCAAGAGAAAAGTGCTTAACATGTCATTATGAAATTACAAATTCAACACCATAGTTATATGAGATAGGAGAGCAAAACTGGTTCTGCTCTCTGTGAGAAGGACAGGATATCTCTCTCACCTGTCAGCCAGGACAACTCTAACCAATCACAGGCATGTGTGAACTCGTGTATATTGAAGGTATGTGTTAGCCTGAGCTGACTGAGCTGACTGGTGAGTCGGAATTGACTAATGAAATATGATTTTTTTTTTCCATCGTCTGTACCACTTATCCGATCTATCATCGGGTCACGGAGAGCCTTTGCCTACCTCAGGCGTCATCAGGCATCAAGGCAGGATACACCCTGGATGGAGTTAGGATTTTTTTTAATAATGAAAATACAGCAAGCAACAAATTATCACGAGTTACGAACCACATGACAGATATCTCAGTAAAAACATATTTAGTGTGCTGCACAGTGTAGTTTTCATTTACTGCGACTAAGTACACGGTGCTATAGTGTTCAGACTGAAGATCTCATCAATGGGTGCTACCAGTTTTATATTACACTATTTCCTCTCTAATAACTGTGTTTGGAATTCTATGTGCACTTATATCGCTATAGACAGTAATTATCTATCTGTTTTTTTCATTCTATCAAAAACAAGCTACAAACTTGTTACTGGGTTTGTGTTTTATGCCTATGAAATGTTTACATTTTTATCAGTTCATCTGAAATCATCTGAAGTAAAACCTTTTAAAATGTATAAATGTGTGAAATCTCTTCTATTGCACGGCTCCACCTTCAAACTTTGGCTCATGCCCCTTTCTCATTTCTGTGGTCAGGGCAGTTTTACATCAAGCTGGTGGTCTTTGATGAAGATTCTTGTTTTCTTGTCGTACTCATGACCTTCAATGCAGTCTGTAAAACGATCACTTTTCTCTGTAGCTTTGTCACCCTGTGGGACTGCTCATTCAGCTCCTTTTCATATTTCTTCACCTTCAGTTGGGCTGAAAGCAATTTTAGTTTGTACGACTTTTTAATTAGATGGAGGCGTTTTTCACAACCATCACACATTTGGTGATCTGGAGTTTCTGGGCTTGTAGCTGATGTTTCTTCCTGTAAATGAATCAAAAGATGAATATATTGATATCACAAATAAATGTCTAGGTACAGTAAGTTGGTTGCTACAAGATCTTTATTCTTAAAAAGAAATCCGCCTTTTGTTGTTTAACAATCAATTTTTTTATTGTATTAAGGGGGGATGAGGGAATTACATATATATATATATATATATATATATATATATATATATATATATATGTGTGTGTGTGTGTGTGTGTGTGTGTGTAATTCCCTCATCCCCCCTTAAAATATATATATATATATATATATATAAGATTTAACAACTTCCAACTTCAGGTTGACCAAAGTGCTTTACAACACAAATAAAAAGCCAAACAACAAGAGAAAATAAAAACAATAAACATGTAAAATTAAGAAGGTTAAGAGATAAATATGGACAAACAATAAAACAGAAAGCATAGAACAAAATATTAAAAATATAACTCGACAACATTAAGAATATAGATCAACATAGGAAAAGGATAAGGAAAAACTTTTGCTAACTTTTGCCATGATGATTCACAAATCTGTGATCCATAGCCAGGGTGTCTGTGTTGTTATAATGGTGAAAATCAATTATAACAACACATACATAAACATATTACAGTATATTATATTAATTGTTGAGTTTACTGGTCACTGATTGAATTTAATAAAAAATATTCCATAAATATCTAGGCAAGACTGTCTATAACTAATGTTAATATAGATGTATGGTGCTTTCTTGCTGGAAAGTTCAGGAACAAAACGACGTATTAAACCCACTAATAGCCATAATATGTTTCACATCTGCATAAAGAGTATAATAAAAAATTCAGTAAATATATCTTTGCTGATGAAGTGGTCGACAGAATTTATTTCATATGTAAAGAGGTCTGCAAAACGACCTACCGTGGACTGAAACACAGAGGGGACAGCATAGCAGTGTAGACGTCCTGATGTGTGGAAGCAGTCAGAGGTGAAATGTGCTGAACATAAAAGCGCAGACTCTGAAGGTCTCCATCCTGCATCTGTCTGCATGCTGGAGATCCAGTGCTGGAGCTGCTCCTCATCCTGTGGGAATCTATAAAAGGAGAAGTATCCACATGCTCATCATTCAAACGCCGACATATCACTGTGAGTAAAGTTTTCTTATGTATATCTACCTGTGCAGTGTGACACCGTGTCTCTCTGTTTTCCCGCAAGCTTCACATGTACTCATCATGTACCTGGTGGTTAAAGGTGATGCAATGAGAAGGAGTGCAGAGAGAGAGAAGTTTATAGCAGGACAGTTCACACAGCTCCCTCTTTATCATCCTCAAGGTGTTGATGAGCAGAAAGAGCTCTTAATGGGCCATTAACCTCCATACAGCTGTCAATGTGCAAGTTCATTTACATCGAAACCACCTTCTTTACTTAGGAAGGACAAAAGAAATGTGCTTATTTAGGAATGACCATATAAAAAATTGTATTGTATTATTCAAAATACCAAAAACGGAGACGGTTCATTCTGTTATTGGTAATGATAACATACACATATTGTTCATGTAAATATATTTCAGCAGTTGATTTTCTTTCTTACTTCTAGGACAAAGACAAATAGATGATTTCTTACAGCATGGATGTTTGTATGAAATATTCACAAGTCACCATAATGTGATCGGAGATACAGGTTTATGTTTACCAAGTTAAATTTTTCCTTTAATGTAACTGAAAATGCACTATATTACCAAAGGTTTTGGGACGTTTGCCTCTACATGCACATGAACTTTAATGACATCCCATTCTTAATCATTCACACACTCATTCACACCTAGTGTATTTATAAGGCATTATAAGTTACACATAGGGGACAGCGGGGCTCAGAGAAGATCAGGAGGTCGTTATCCTCAAGATACTTAGCCAGTACTTTTAGACAGTATCTATCATGCCATTTGTTTGTTTGTTTCGAATTTATTTATTTTTAAGTGACATCATTTATTGTATATGATTTTTAATTAAATCACAATAAATTGATAAATGGGGTTTTAAGCTGTCATATGGTCATGTACCCCTCACATCTTACAACATGCCCCAACTGTGATATACAGGTGCATCTCAATAAATTAGAATGTTGTGGAAAAGTTAATTTATTTCAGTAATTCAACTCAAATTGTGAAACTCGTGTATTAAATAAATTCAATGCACACAGACTGAAGTAGTTTAAGTCTTTGGTTCTTTTAATTGTGATGATTTTGGCTCACATTTAACAAAAACCCACCAATTCACTATCTCAACAAATTAGAATATGGTGACATGCCAATCAGCTAATCAACTCAAAAGACCTGCAAAGGTTTCCTGAGCCTTCAAAATGGTCTAGTGTTACGTTTCCACAGTCTGTGATGATTCAGGGTGCAGTGTCATCTGCTGGTGTTGGTCCATTGTGTTTTTTGAAAACCAAAGTCACTGCACCCGTTTAACCAAGAAATTTTGGAGCACTTCATGCTTCCTTCTGCTGACCAGATTTTGGAAGATGCTGATTTTTCCAGCAGGATTTGGCACCGGCCCATACTGCCAAAAGCACCAAAAGTTGGTTAAATGACCATGGTGTTGGTGTGCTTGACTGGCCAGCAAACTCACCAGACCTGAACTATTGTCAAGAGGAAAATGAGAAACAAGAGACCAAAAAATGCAGATGAGTTGAAGGCCACTGTCAAAGAAAAAAAGTGTTAGGTTGTACCCCGCCCTCCAGTAAATTATTATTAATTATTAATAATAAATTATTATTAAACTATAAAGATGAGTTTTGGGTGGTTGTGTAATTGTGTTGATATTGAAAAGGTCCGGTGTGTTTTAGAAAATTATTAACGGCTCAGACAAGCATTGACCCAAGTATGCAGAAATGTTTTTTATATGACTAGAGAAAAACTACCAGCAAAGACCAGTGAGACATCAACAGGAAATGCTGAAGAACATGTGAAATGTTCTTGCATGTAGACAAAAACAGTGTGAAAACATGCAAAAAAACCACACAGTACCTTGAGCTGAAACTGAATACCTGAGATGTGAGGCAGCAATGGCTAATAATATATAGATAATGTATAAAATACAGATAATGTTGGTACAAAAGCTATATTAATCCTTTTGGAATGTTTTTGAAATGTCTTTTTCGAGGCATTTTTCATTATATGTATAAATTCATACTTGACCAATTAATTTTGCTCTTTGTAATAAAGGTCTACTGATTCTCACTTCTATTTTGTGGTCTGGTCTCTTTCTGCTTTTATTATCCCTCAGGTTAAGTCATTTCCTCTTCGGTCACGATGCTGTATCAGCAGATCTGCAGGAAACCCAACCAAACTTTTTACTGACCTATTATTCACTGCAGTGAATTATGAGATGATGGTGATATCTGTCTTTTTCTATTCTATATTTAACATTTCTTTCATGAGAGATGCATGAGCATGTCTGAATCCAGTTTAACAATGGATGTTCCCTTATGTTCAGTTGAGAGTTTGTTTTTTGCTGATAATGAAAATGTTAGGGAATTGCTTTATTATTTGCATGAATTAATTCACTCATTTTCAGTAAATGATTTATCCTGGTCAGGGCTGTGGTGGATCTGGAGCCTATGCTGGGAACACTGGGTGTAAGGTGGAAATAAATTAGTTACATAATATTGCTTTGGGTACAAAAAATTTGGTATATTTGCCTCCACCTTGTGGTTGTTTGGTGCCATTTCCCAAGGGATCAGGAAATCTGACTAAAGACAGCCTATTCCTCTGGGTTCCCTATATACATGTCTCTGGTTCTGTGTAGGTCAGACCCAACAGCCTTACCATCTTTCAAGTACTTTTTGAGATAGCAGCTGTTTATTTACTACGGAGATTACATCAGCTGAATGAGTGAGTTAGGACTGCAGAAAAAATACTGAAAGGGTCATATATGTATCCAGGGCATGTATCAAACTACAATTACAGCACCCGAGTTTCAGTTAGATCATGAGCTCCAGAGCCAGCACAGCCCTAAACACATGGAACTATTAAAGTCCATACAAAGTTCAATTATTTATTTTATTCTTTATGTTCTTTAATTAAAATCTTTTGATTAAAATAAAAATAATCCAGACCACTTCATAATATCTACAATATTATGCACAAAGTTCTCTTCTTTCTCTTCTTCTTATACTTGCTGCTGTCATTGAGGAACATCTTCAGTGTTTCCTGAAAGAGAAAGAAGAAAAATGCTTTGAACCATAAGTACTTTTCCACAAACAAAGGAAAAAATGTGTTAGCTTGTGCCTTATACTATGCATTTGTGTTTATATTTTATTCACTTGCATTTTTATCAACTTACAACATAAAAAAACTAAATTTTGGTTCAATTTTGTTACTTTCACCGCTTGCTGTTATTGTCCTAGCCACCAGAATATGGTGCTGTGTCTCTTACAATTTGACAGCAGCCATTTTAAACCTGCTTATCATAGTATTCATTTTAAAGGGGGTTTTATTCAGTTATTTGTTTATGCGCCAGCTTTTTAGTCAATTACAGCTGTGCCATTTCCACTGAATTCAAACTGCTAAAGTCCTATTGAAATTTTAGTTTGTCCTGCAGGATCTTTTATTTGATTTTTAGAATCATATTGTAAATGTACTTGAATTATTATTATTATTATTTTTTTACGTTATTGAAATTACAGCAAATGATTTGGGAGTTTTAAAATCCTAAAAGATTTTAAGAATTTTCAAATTTTAAGTCTTGTAGTGCAAGACATACATATCCCATTGGACTACTTATGTGATCCATTTTGCTTTCTATTCAGATCTATATGGAATTGTTTAAAACGTTTTCTATTTTTATTTATTTATTTATTAGAGCACTCTGTAACTCTCTCAGGCATTGGTGGCTCAGTGGTAGGTTTCATGCCTACCATGCGGAAGGCCTGGGTTCAATCCCCACCCACTGGATGCAATGCCAGCCCCCAAGCCTGGAAAAATGGGAGGGTTGCATCTGGTGTAAAACCTGTGCCAAGTTGTTGTGTGGACCAGTTGGCTCACTAGGGAGAAGCTGAAAGCTTTACTCTGTAAATCTCTTCTCTTGTTTCTATGGGACACTTACACTGTAATTTACATCTCCTGTGAACTTCCTGAGTCATCTCTCACCTTTCCCCTAGCATAATAAACAGACTAACCTTTAGGAATCAGGCTAAAGACAATCATCCTATTACTTAAAAGAAACCATCCGTATCTGTACTGGTCATTAATAGTTAATAATTCATGGAACACAGCAGTTTAAACAATTCCATACAGACCGGAAAAGGAATTCAGTGTATCCATTTAAAAAGTCAGGATATTTTGCCCTATAAGACAACTGCTGTAGGAATGGTTCCAAAATATAACATAATTCTAATTAGAATCCTGTATAACTTTCTTATTGTAATCCTTTAGGGTTTTTTGACAGGGGGCTTGTGTGTTGGAGGATGATGAAATGATTTGTGCTCTGAATGTATGCGTGCCTTCAGGTGCACTGTGAATTCCAGACCTGAGGTTTCTGTCTCAACAGGATCATCAGCCATTTATGTTCAAACACTGTAGAGACAGATTTAGAAAAGTAGCATGCAAACACACGTGCTTGGTTTTTGTAAGTCAATTAAAGGGTGAATTATTGGGTAATTACGTTCATACACAAACGTATTGCTCCACTCTTTTAGTAGGTTCTATATGTACTATAAAGCTGCTTTCGGCTGCTCCCTGTTCGGGGTCGCCACAGCGGACCAACTGGTCCGCACAACAACTTGGCACAGGTTTTACACCGGATGCCCTTCCTGATGCAACCCTCCCATTTTTCCGGGCTTGGGACCGGCACTGCATCCAGTGGCTGGGGTTGAGGCATTGGCTGGAATCGAACCTGGGCCTTCCGCATGATAGGCGAGTAACCTACCACTGAGCCACCAATGCCTCCAGGTTCTATATGTACTATAATAGATGTATTACGTTTATGATTTTTATAGAGTAACTATACATTGTGATTTTCTATATGATTAATTTAGTAAAAACAACTGAATCCCAAACTTGGCTTCTCTGACTAATGTGCTCTTTACTTGATCAATGACCCGGAAGTCTCCTCTTCCATTTTTTTTTAAATATAGGGTTTTATTGATGCTCTGTGGAAGTTTTTTTTCCCCGAATATTGTCTCATAACTTCCATTGTATTTTGATAGTGCTTGGACTTCATAATGCTGTTCTTTTATGTATGTTCTCTAACAATTTCTCAATAAAACAGCAGTGTTTTGTATTGCATTCACATTGCACATGGGTCAATTGATCATTTGATTGTCTGACCCCGATTTTTCTGCTAGTGTCAGTATTTTGTGTAGATTAATTGCATAGCATTTCAATTAAATCCATTCCAGTTCCTGGCTGTGACAATAAACAATGTGGAAAAGGTGAATACTTATACAAGACACTGTAAAGAATCTTCCTGGGGTGTGTTTTCTAACATTTATTTATAATAATTTATTTCTATATTTATATTTATTTATTTATAATGCACTGTAAGGGGCATTGGTGGCTCAGTGATAGGTTTCTTGCCTATCATGCGGAAGGCCCAGGTTCAATTCCCAGCCACTGGATGCAGTGCCGGTCCCAAGCCTGGAAAAATGGGAGGGTTGCGTCAGGAAGGACATCTGGCGTAAAACATTTGCCAAGTTGTTGTGCAGACCAGTTGGTCCGCTGTGGCGACCCTGAACACGGCGCAGCCGAAAGAAACTTACTCTAATTATAATGCGCTGTAACAAAGCCTATAATGCTATGCTGCTCACCACAAAATGTCCACCACCATCAAGTCAAGTAACACCTTTTTTGTTTGTTTGTTTTTTAAGCCATATGGAAATTGGACAGAATCAGGTTTTACTGATGAGTTGAAACATATGATCTGACTCACTGAGCTGACACTCTACAGTACACATACTTTTTAGTAATTAATTAATAATAATAATTAATAATTTTAGCTGCAAAAAAAAGGTGGGGGGCTAAAGTAAATTGATTGAGGATATACATCTTAGAGTGAACCATTTGAGTTCAATGCTTCAGGGGTATAGGTGCATGCTCTGACAGAGAGCAGGCATGTCTTTGGGATGGGTTGGTACTTGTGAAATTTTCCAGGGACTGTTGTATTTTGTATGTGTGGTGTGTGTGTGTGTGTGTGTGTGAGAGAGAGAGAGAGAGAGAGAGAGAGAGAGAGAGAGAGAGAGAGAGAGAGAAGAGAGAGAGAGAGAGAGAGAGAGAGAAGAGAGAGAGAGAGAGAGAGAGAGAGAGAGAGAGAGACTTCCAAGCTGTATATGAGAGGTAGAAAAATGACTGTGATATGAGTGTTATATCCACAAGACTGTACATTCCTGTAAAAGGAAAGTTAAACCCAGAAACATCATTAACTAAAAAGAAGGGAAGGCTTTGTGGAGATATTAATCCGTTCAAATAGTAATGTAGTTTCTGACAAAGGATGGCCACAGAGATACAAACAAACAAACAAATAAAAATAGTTCTAGCTGTATCAGTTCATTCAGCAATAGACTCAAGTAGTAGGCACTGGCTAAAAGTTCAAGGCAGAACATTAGAAGTCATCATACAGATGATAATGTAGCTCACATTTGGTTTCATTAATGGCCTTTTTAAAAGGTCTTTAGATTGGGTTGATGTTAGTGAAGCCAACATAATGAATTAGACCTCTAGCTTTAACTGCTATAACCTTCCATTACTTATTAGCCCAGACACCAGACAACCAGCAGAAAGAAACAGGATTATATCTTTTTGTCACTCTAGGAGAACCCTTATAGGTTCTAAGGAGCCCTAATCTCTAAACCCTACAAAACACTCTTAACATGAACCCAATAGTTTTTCTAAAGTCATATAAAATAATATAAGATTAAAAGGGAGAGGAAAGAAGTCTCACAGTTGTAGAAATGTTGTTCAACTACTTCACACACTGCAAGTTTTTAATGTTAACGCTTGTTTATTCGTTTTTATGTACCTTTCATTTAAGTTCATCTTTGAGAATGTACAAACTGAGAATTTCATTGTACAAGAATGTGCTGTGCATATCCCATTCAAGTTCGATGTTGATGCTCAGCTGTTTGTTTGAATTGTTGAGAGGATGTGCTGAATGTGTGTGAATGTTCCTCCATCTCTGCACCATCTGAGCACTTAGCATGTGTATGGGCCTCAGACAGTCCACCCCAGACCCCAATCATGTCCTTCTGTGACATCACAGAAGCTGGACTGAGCTTCCTGTAAACCTCCACCCCCACCTCCTGCATTAACTGGCTGCTAATTGGCCATCCCATAAGAGCTAAAGAGCTGTGTGCCGTTGTGGCTCCATGTGCTGATAGGATTAAGAGGCCCATCTTCCCATTGTCAAGTCCAGACAGGGCTCAATACACAAACCCAAACAGAGCCGATCTGAGGAGGAGGTACAGCTGTGTGTAAGTCCATGAGCATGACTCAAACACCAAATCAGGTACATGTTCAGGAAGGTGAAGAGTTAAAAATGAGACATCTGTGTTGAAAGATGAATGCAATTGTCATGTCTTGCAAATTTAATAATAAACAAAGCCGAAAAAGATAACAGAAAACAACTGTCCTTGTAAATTGTTATTGTATTAAAATGAAAGTATTATATGATTATTTATCCTCTATCATCACAGTTCTTATTAAGTGAAAGTGTTTTACTGCACTGGCAGATGAATTGACTTAAAATAAGAAATATTTGAAAGCTGTGTATCATTACAGAGAGACAATTTCACCTCATTACATTATTTTCGGTTTTATGAATTAGAACAAAATGAGATGACAAAATAAGTTCAAGTTTTTTTTGATGTGAAATGATTTTTTTTAGCATTCACATTGCACATGGGTCAATTGATCATTTGATTTTCTGACCCCGATTTTTCTGCTAGTGTCAGTATTTTGTGTAGATTAATTGCATAGCATTTCAATTAAATCCATTCCAGTTCTTGGCTGTGACAATAAACAATGTGGAAAAGGTGAATACTTATACAAGACACTGTAAAGAATCTTCCTGGGGTGTGTTTTCTAACATTTATTTATAATAATTTATTTCTATATTTATATTTATTTATTTATAATGCACTGTAAGGGTCATTGGTGGCTCAGTGGTAGGCTTCCCGCCTATCATGCGGAAGGCCCGGGTTCGATTCCCAGCCACTGGATGCAGTGCCAGTCCCAAGCCTGGAAAAATGGGAGGGTTGCATCAGGAAGGGCATCCGGCGTAAAGCATTTGCCAGGTTGTTGTGCGAACCAGTTGGTCTGCTGTGGCGACCCTGAACAGGGAGCAGCTGAAAGCAACTTCCTAATATGCTGTTTGGATGAAAACAAAGGTTTTTGTAATCAAAGAGAAAATAATTGCAAATAGCTTATAGGTTTGACTATAAAAAAAGAAATCTTAAAAATATGTCTAAATTATATTTTGATTACAAATAATTTAAACAAGACATTAAGGTATTGAACTATAAGTGAAAAGGTATACAGTACAGCTGAGCTTCCGGGTGTAATGACTGGTGGGAAACACTATTACAATTTTTTAAATCATATTCTGTATGGATTTGTGATAACCTTCTATCTCTTTCCAGTTGTACATTATTGTATGACATCACTTAAAATGCTCATTTTAACACCACACATCCGTAGCATAGTTACTGGCCTTTTTTGATATATTTATATGCCAGATAGATGAAGACAGACTTTGGAGTGATTGCAACATAAGGCATGTCTGAGCACATGGCTGGCCGACTTTCTCTCAGCTACATGATAATATCCTCATAAGGCTCCTTTTGATCCACGGCTCAACTCCTTCTGCTGCTTTAGCCCTAAACAACCACACACAGACACACTGACCCCCGGTGCTAATAGAGCACTTCAAAGTATGCTAATAGACCCTCTCACTTTTGTCCACACACACACAGACCCTAAGAGGCCCCGCCCACTCAGTCAATGTCTTTAAACTCAAGATTGAGCCAAGCCAGGAGCATTTTGTCATTGTTTTTGCCTGTTGGTCAACTTACAACTGAGATCCTGTGCAAACTAGATTATTTCTTTTGCTTCCCCCAGTGATTCATGGAGGTCTGCAGCTGAGGATCAAGATCATATAAATATATTTTAACAGCCAGTGTAGCCGATCAACTCACGCTGCACTGAACATTCTTTAAAATGGAGCAAATCGCAGGTGAGGTTTTTTATTGATAAATATAACATTAGTATATAATCTGATGACATTCATTATTGGTGTACAGTGCTATTTAGCATATAACATTGATATAATACCCATTACAGACCCGAGACATTCATCTACAATGTCTGCATCACCTTCGGTGGCTCATCCTGCTGATTCCTACCAACAAGGGAACATGAGGATGAAACTGGAATATTCAGAGCTCTGGAAATCATTTCATGACATTGGGACTGAAATGGTTATCACTAAATCTGGCAGGTGATGAGTTAAAAAATTCTGACAAACTGACAAAGAAATTTGACCATTAAAGCTACTTAAATAATCAGAGAATCAACTGTGAAGGTTTTTGGAGATTTTGATTAACTGATTAACTTTGTTTACCTTTCAACTGTAATTTTAGGAGAATGTTTCCATATTGCAATGTGAGTGTGTCTGGTCTTGTGCCATATGCCAAGTACTTCATCATGGTGGACATGGTCCCAGTGGATAATTCCAGGTACAAGGTAAGGGAAAAAAAGCAGTCAAAGGTTAATCATTGCTTCAAGGGCAAAAAAAAAATTCTAGGGCTTTACCGATAAACCTACAGGTTAGCACGGATAACAAAATTTCTTTTTGATTTGTTTTATATAAAAAGGAGGCTTAACACAGGAACAAAACAAGACCCCCCCCCCCCCCCCCCCCCCCAACCATTTGCGAATGCAGACGGTGGTCCTCCTGTGGGGTGCCCATCACTGCAAAGCGTGAATATCAAAGGCTATTATCACTTCCTGTTTTTCTTCCCTCAGTTAGGGGTCCAGTCAAGTCCAATTCCCCTCCACTCCCCCGTTAATGTCTTCCAGTAGAGCAATCAAGGACTATATAAGACAATCAGCTCACTTTACATAGTTCAACCTCCTGTGTGTGTATCCTAAAGCTGTATAGTATGTCTGTAAAATATAGAAGCAGAAAGTATATAGAAATAAAGTACAGAAACAAAAAGGAACACTTTAGAAAATGTTTACTGTTTGTGTTTTAAAAAACTTGATTATTTCCTCCCTTACAGTGGAATAACGAGCAGTGGGAGGTGGCAGGAAAGGCAGAGCCGCAGCCTCCGTGTAGAACATACATTCATCCAGATTCCCCTGGTTTGGGTAGCCATTGGATGAAGCAGCCCATTTCTTTTCTCAAACTGAAGCTCACCAACAATCCACTGGACCAGAGAGGCCATGTAAGAATGTTGTATGAAGTCATATGATTTTTTGTTTGTTTGTTTTTTTTCCCTTTTTGCTTTGACTCATGTTTTATCTCCATTTATCCTCCTCTATCTGTAGATCATTCTGCATTCGATGCACCGCTACCAGCCTCGTTTCCACGTGGTACAGGCTGACAACCTTTATAGCGTGCGATGGAGTGTCTTCCAGACCTTCACATTCTCTGAAACCACCTTTATAGCAGTCACGGTTTACCAGAACACCAAGGTCACTTCTATCAATGATACACAGGACCCTGAACACATTTCTTGTTTTTGTATTTGAAACTTTTCTTAACTGGAACGTCTGTTCTTTCCTTCCCTCAGATCACAAAGCTGAAGATAGACCATAACCCCTTCGCAAAGGGCTTTAGAGAAGAAGGAACCCATGGCAAAAGGTGAGTAGAAAGGTTGAAAAAGAGTATGGAGTGTTGAAGAAAAGAATGCTGATTGTGAATGTAATTATGTTTCGTTGTGTTGCAGGCACAGAGCTCAGAAAAGTCAACTGTGTTCAGAGAATTCAGCAAAAAAACTAAAGTCTTTAGAAAAGGAGCCAGAGTTCAGATGTTTCCAAGGTGTGATTTCCCAAATTTTTATTTAATATAAATGTCTGTGGACATGTTTTGGCATTGGTGGCTCAGTGGTAGGTTTCTCGCCTATCATGCGGAAGGCCTGGGTTCGATTCCCACCCAATGCCCCAACCCCAGCCACTGGATGCAGTGCCGGTCCCAAGCCTGGGAAAAATGGGAGGGTTGCGTCAGGAAGGGCATCCGGCGTAAAACCTGTGCCAAGTTGATGTGCGGACCAGTTGGTCCGCTGTGGCGACCCCGAACAGGGAGCAGCCGAAAGCAACTTCTTCATCTGTGGATGTGTTTTGCTTTAATTTTGCTGGGAAAATGATCTTGCCTGGGTTTAACCTGTATTTCATTTCTCACCTACAGATGTGCCAAGGCTTCCATATGACCCTCACAGAGAGGATTCAGAAACCGTGATGCTTTCCGAAGAAGTACCGATGGCCCAGGATGAGCACATGTCCCCATGGGGGAGGGAGCAGGACCCTGGCCAAAGTCTGCACAGTGAGGGAGCCATGGACTACACAAACTCAGAGCAGCTTGTTCCAGGACAGATCAATTACCAATCGCACAGGTATATAAATCTGATATCCGACATCCATTATTAAGTACACGCTGTGGCCATTTTCACTCTTGCTCCAAATGTAATCAAGCTAATGTAGCGAACAGGTAACAGTGGCTAACCCTAAACTTATCACTGCAGAGTTGCACATATTTATATATATTGTTTAATTCTGTATACTTGTTCATGGTATCCTTACAGAACTCAGAATTTTGGGACGATGCCCTCGCCTTCCTGCACAGATTCTCAAACTGACTGCCAGGGTTTTGAGTTCCAATCTACTGAAATGGCCACTGTTCCTGAGCAGGAGCTTTCAAGACCCCAACCTTCTATGAGCCTGGGTTCTTCTCAAAGAAAAGCGCTAGATTTTTCCATGACCACCAGCACTGGAGGGTGCTCCAAAGCCAGGCCAGGACTGCCTCTGTACAATCAGTATACCATGGAGCAGCCTTTAGGTCACTGGAGTGGAACTTTAGCAGGGCAATACTCAAGCCCCGCCTACCCTCAGCCACACCCACATAACCTGATGATGTCAGAGCATAGTATTCAGTCCGCTGGATATCACCACAGCAGCATGTCAGAGTGGAGTCAGTACTCTCTGTTCTCATACTCTTGCTGAGCAACAGGCAATAAATAAAAAGACTACACCAGAGAAAGATGTTAACATGGCAAAGGAATAGATGGAAATGAACCGTTTCTTTTCATGCTTGATACAGTCACTGAAAACAAACTAATACACCTACAGATACGCCATGGTGTGATTTACAGAATAAAGGCTTGGCTTAATGGGCTAAAGCATAGTGTGACAATGTGTGATTTAAAATGATCCTAAACTTGCTTATAACTCAGTTAAGATAACCATGTAGAATTGTATCTAAATGCTCATATCCATTGAACAAGGTGCAGCTGATAAACTGTTAATGCTGTAAATTGATACTGCTGTACTTTACAGGCTGAATAATTGAATCACTTTATCAGATCTTATGATAGACCTTTTTCATTTTTTGTCTTTGGTGACCCTGAGAGAACTCATTTCAGTGTCATGCTATATCTTCCTAATAAATCAACTGTAAAATTTTATCAATTATAAAAGAAATGTCTTTTTTTTTAATAACATTGACGTAAACAATATTCTGTGTTGCATATATCTGGATTCATCATATATATTATTTTCTTATTTTGTTGTAATATAACAACTATTTACTACAGATTAGTTCTTTTTTTAATTTCTAACATTTGGTGCAAAAAAAAAACGTCCACGTAATTTACTTTT